>VZUI01042244.1:0-19882 GCA_013401135.1 Cettia cetti | reverse complement strand
CCCTGCAAAAGACAGGAGCACCCAGCAGGGCAGGCACTCTGTTGCCAAGCAACTGTCCTGCCTGTATGGGGGCTCCACCGCATTGCTAACTTTGAAGTTAGCCGAGCTTAACTATCTGCTAATGGTCTCTCCCCTGTTGCCTGGAGACGGCCCTTTCAGGAATCACCTTCACAGCCCTAGGGGCCCGCGCCAAGGAAAGCGTAGGCTAATGAGCCTGACCCTTGGCATCTTGGGAGCATTTTCTTTGGGAACAAACACCCCCCAAAATGAAATTCGTCACAGTGAGAGGGAGTCAGAGGATGCTTGGTGGAAGAAGAAGTAGATGCACCCCTGAGCTTAATTTGAAGACTCACCATGACCTCCAAAGAATGAGCCTGATGTGGGGATGGGAGAAGACCCTGACTGGGGGAGAATAGCTTCTGGTATTCCTGTGAGGGTAAGGATACAGAACACATGGTCTGAGATAGAGTTTCAGTTCTGTGCATGGTCCTGAGTACTCGGAGTTGTAATGACACTGGAGACAAACCCCCGGCAAGCCTTACTAAGCTTCCTCCCCTACAACTGATGTTTTCAATAAGGAGCTGAATATTAATAAAGGTATAAGCCCGGTGCTTTTCATGTGGCAATATTATGGCCTGCTATAATATTTACTTAGCTGTCGTGGGAGTCTGCCGATGTGGTAAAATGTCATGCAGAGAGCCCAAATCCAATCTCAGGGAGAGTCTCTGAAGATGGGGACGCTAAGACACTGCCTCCCGATCTCCTTGGTGACAGGAGCTTGTGTCACTAATTGGTCCCCGAGCCTGCGGCACTGTGCTGACGCGATGGGGCTGAAAGGCAGCAATTACAGCTGGGATTTGGTAAAGAATTCGGTGAGAACGTTGGGCGTGTACACAGGGGATTTAATCTGTGCTTGTGCAGACCTGTTGTCTAGCGAGTTACTGGGAAGAGGAGCCTCAGGCTGCAGGATTAATGTAAGAACCACACTCGGCAAATAATGTCTTTTTTTTGTGACAAAACCACAGGTACAAAACAAATCTTTTGGTGAAGCCAAAACCATTTGGTTTGTGTACAGCTGGCTCACACACACCTGCAGCTTTACATGCTGTTGAATTCATCCTTTTGAGGAGGTATTTACCATCTATCCCACTAATTGCTTTGCTGCTGTCTTGGTAGCAACTTAAAGTTGTGAGTCAGCTAATTGAGCTTGAAAAACAGTTTAATCCTATTTCAGTACATAAGACACTGTCTTTTTCAGTTTTCTTTCAATAATGCTGGTTCATGCACTACTTCCAGATATTAAGAAACACATTGTAAGAAGTCTGTCTCCTTGAAACGAGGCGTGGACCTACAACAGTTAAATAAGCATTACATTCTGCAGTCACTGGGACTCCCAGTTGAGTTCACCTGTGCCTTGGTTCATCACCATTTTCACAGACCATCATGCAAATAGTTTGCTAAAATATTTGGATGCGTATTTTCCCTCATACACTTAACTTGTAGCAAGCACCTGGATTAGAAGCAGCAGGTACCCATAAACCAGTGCATTGTCTTCTCCATGTGAGACAGTGTATTCAGAAAGAGAGTAGCAACCCTCATTTGGTTAAAGAGGCAGAACTATTATTATAGTAATATTAGTAGTAGCAGTAGTAGTAGTACTGTATTACATAACAACAGTAGTAGTAATAATAATGAAGCATCTGGCCTTTCAAGAAATGTCTGGGCATAGAGAATTTTTGGAGTGAGAAGCCCTCTGCCTTTAGGGTCATGGCACAGGGCCCTGCTGTGACTGATCTTGTAGCCCTGCTTGTTGGCTCTGCAGGAACAAGTTTGTGGGCTCATTTTTCCATAGCAAAACTCTCCTTAGTACCCGTGACTGTTTTCTGCTTGCAGAGGTTGACTGCTCTCCTGTGCTGCTGCTCTCCTATTCTGGGTGACCTTCAAAGGAAGGACAGCAGTCCAAGTTGGATTGTTCTGGGACAAAGGCTTGTTCCCATGGCCTGGGACTCAGTGTCCGTGGGACACTCAGCCACTCACTGACCTCACTTCCTCCACCTTCCCGAGGGCTTTATAAGCATAACCCTGGAGCAGGGACAATCTGTGGTGGGACAGCCAAATCTGCTGTTGTAACCACCACCACATTCTGTAGTCCTGTGCTGAAACAGGGACATGCAGGTAATGGATATTTTATTCCAGTGCTTTGTGCGTACAGAGCAATATATTTCCCTATGTATGTGTCAGAGCTTGAAAGAAGGATCCATTTTTAATGAGCTATACCATGCATAGCTAATGCAGAAGCTTAATTTTAGACGCAGATTTTGGGTTTATCCATTAGGGAACACTGCAAACCCCTGTGGTGAGTTCGGATGGCACAAGGAGGGTTCTGTTCAGTGGTGGCTCGGAACACCAGGTAAGAAGCACATGTGAAGGTGGTCCTGCAGGTGCCTGAGTCCCAGCCCTTGGATATTGCCAAGCACAGCTGCTACATACATAATGTAACAGCCTGTTCCAGCTGACCCATTCCAGAGCCTCTTAAAGGCTCAGTTCCCTGCAGGCAAGGACTAAAAATAAGTCATCTGAGAGGGGTACTAGCTCAGCTAATTAGCCAAGGAGCAGAGTACTGACTGCTGCACTGATAACAGTGTCTGGTTGCCTTGTTCCAGTGCCTGGCACTGCCCACAAGCATGAGGAAGATCCTGCCCAAGGGTGAAATGGGAAGCTCTCCAGTTCGGGATCCAACCTTTTTGGCCAAATCCTTAGTTCTTTATATTCTGGTGGTACAAAGGTTGCTGGCCTGGTATCCCAAGGAGTGTTTCCATTTCACTGAAGATCCATGATCCAAGTCCTGACCTGCCTGTGCGATAATTTAAGTCTGCCATAATCACATTGCTGTCAGTGCACCCCACACTGTTCTGGGCTACAAATAGAAGAGGTCAAACTCTCAGTCAGACCAGACACAGAGGCACAAATGCAAGAAGAGGAATTTTCCCCAACTTAATTTTTGTTGCATCCCACTTCTTTACCTGTTCTGCTCACTTCAAAGTGCCAGTTCTCCTTTCATGCTCTGGACTGCAAATTTGGGGTGTAACATAAGCTTCTCTTTCTTCTAGTTCTGTTTCGGTATTAATATTTTTATTTTTCAGCAGTCACGGAGAATTATAGAGTACTTCATTTATGCTGATTGGAAGTGCCTGAGCAGCACCACCATGCCTTTGTGCCCCAGGAAATCACTGAGGTCCTTTATGGCTGCTAAGCATATCTAGAAGCACCTTTTTGCAATGTTCTCCCTCCCTTGCCAGTTGTTTATTCATGCATCAACAATGAGAAGCAGTTGAAGGTGAGCTTACTGCTGCACTTGCAGTATATTAAAATTAAAGAGCTGTGTTTCCAAGAATTTCACTCTCCTTCCCCAAACACAAAAAGAAAAGCCAGACCGGAGCAAATGTACCAGGACATAGGATATGAACCTCGTTCAGCTCCCATAATTAAATGCAGAGATCCACAAGATCAAAGGGCACCTGGGTAAATTAAAAGAAAAGCCTGTATGGAATGGATCCATCTCTGGAGCAGCTTCTTATGGATTAAAATGATGTGAAGCCTTATCAGTCAAGGCAAAGGTGAATATGGCTGGGATTTAACTGTTTGGGCAGAGTGCACTTCTGGTTTGAATTCAACATAAAAGCTGAACCAGACTGACACCAGTGAAACGGGGAGGTAGCTGTCCTGGGCCTTAAAGGAAGTAACTGTCAGAGTGAGTGAGAGTCTTTTTGTTCATAGCAAGTGACACTGGGGTACTGTCCCTAGGCTGTGTGTGTGAGCCAGCAGGGAGGCAGGCTGGGGAGGTGAACGCTGCGAGGGGCAGGGGCAGGCACAGCCAGTGGTGAATCGGGAATTCTGGGCAGCAGTGGAGCCAATCCAAGCGGGAGTGACAAGTGCAGAGGAGGACAGCACATTCCTGGGAGTGCTGGGGCCGAGACACCGAGAAAACCCAAACCTGGAACAGGTGGGAGTGACTCACACGGAATTTGGTGGGAGTGGTGAAGCTGCTCAAACTAATGCAGAGTTGGTTCAATTTAGCATGAGCATTTTCCAGGACACAAGTGAGAGCATCTCTCCTTGCCCAAGGAGTGTTTTTTATTGCAGGAAGGCTCTCATTCTCATTCTTGAGATTCCCACAATGCCAGCCGAGTTTGAGGTACTCCTCATCCGTGAGGGTAAGGCAGGGCTCTTGAGCATCGAGGCGAGCAGGCTCTGAGGCCAATGAGCAGAGATTAGAGGAACAACACACACTTGACTTTGCTATTGTAAATTGTCCACATCCTTCCTACCACACCAGTTGGAGCCCTCCCGGTACATCTGCAGGGTAAACACGTATCCATAAGAATTGAGCGCTTCTGCCCTGCTTTGTTAAGCCCTCCACTAGTTCAGAAGTCACTGGGGGTAAGTTACAGCTCCTGGAGCCGGCAAGATGATTGTTTCCTTATTTCCATCTCAATGTGTGCATTGCTCTTCCAGTTCACAGCTCTTTCATGGCAGCGTTGATGATATCTGGGGACAGGGAACAAAGCAGGGATCTGAAGGTGTGTGTCGGTGCGCTGAGCTCTTTCTGCAGCAATTAAAAAATCACATCACTTTGAATTACGTGGGACCCTTGAAAACCTTCCCTTCAAAGCTGTGAAACTTCAGAGGAGCCGAGTGCTGCCAGCCTTGCTGCCTTGTCCTGCTCTCCAATTTCCATGTACACTGTATTTCTTGGAGTAAAATGTGTGTGTGCAGTGTCTCGGTGGTCCAGCCTCTGGTGCCACCCCAAAGGAGCATCTGACTTGATCAGAGTGTGGGTAGCCTGGTAGGTTTGTATTGAACCTCAATCTTAATAATATCAGAATATATATATATATATATATATATAATATCAGTTAGTAATGAGCAGAGATTCCCATACAAGGAGTGGGAATGCTAAAATTAGCAAAACTTTATGGAACTCAGATGATGGATTTGATCACTAGGGCTTGATGCTAGTTTAAAGCAAATTATTATAAACTCTTGGCTAGGCCTTTGCTAGGCTTAAAGGAGCTGTCTGTCCATCCCAACATCCATAACCCTCAAAGCCTATGGACCAGTGGTGCTGTCTCTGATGAGTGAGGGCTCACTTCATCCCTGGAAGTGCTGCAGAGCCTGTGTTGCTGTAGGATTCCCTCTGGAACATGGAGCAGAAATCCTGCAAATGCTTAACATGCAGATTTCTCTGTGATGACTGGACATTTTATTGCAATTAGTTTGAGGGACTAAGAGGGACTTGGGAGGCTCTAAGCAGTCAGTGAAAAGACAGAGGAGATAGGGTGTGGAGATATTTTAACCATTTCCTCTGTGTTCAGTACATGACTGTGACTGATTTATTATGCCTGAACTGAAGTGGAAGGTGGAGGATCTCAGAGCTTTGCATGCCAGGCCAGAGTCACAGATACATCCAGATCCACAGAGGACAGCCACATTGTGTGAGCCCACACATGGTTCCAGCATGAATATGGGATCACAAGGCTCGTTTTCAATTGCATTCTTCCCCCAATTTTGCTGTTCCTTAGCATAGCCAGAGTTGTTTTTTGCTCAACAGGCTGCATGGGGGTTAAATATCATTCATACTTTTATCTTTCTCTTTTGACTGTAGGAATAACTCAGTCTGCTCCCTTAGATAATTCCTGGGTATTAATTGCAGATTTATTATCTTGCTCAAAAGCATTCCTTGTTTACAGGTGAGCTGTGATCTCAGGAGAAGATAAATAAATGTTCCCATACTAGCTGATGTTTGTCAGTAATGGACTTTTAGGCTTAGCAATCCACTTACATTGGTTCTCTCCAGAAGAGGAAGTGTTGGAGATTTGGGTTTGGTTGAGGAAAATCCTTTCTTGCGTCACTGGAGGTGAGCAGAAGAGCAGGCTGGTGTGAGAGCCACAGGACCTGGCTCTGAGCAGTGAAAAAATACCCAAAAGAGCTTGACATGGCTGAATGTTTCCTAAACAGAGCTGCAGGAGAGGAAGGCATCTGGTGGACTTAATTGCCTGTAATTTTCTGGAGGTTGTAGCTGACTGGGAATGGCTGCAGCGGAGCAGAGATCAGAAGTGTAGGGGCAGGTTTTGTTTTTTCAACAAAAACTGTATCTGATAGAGCATCTCAAAAGGAAAACACATTGACATGTCCCAAAAGATTCAGCTTCTGAAAAAAGTATTATAGAAAATTCAGGTACCTGTGTCAATAAATGGCACAGACACATTGGCTGAGAGTTCCAAGTCCCCTTTCCCAGTAGCTTGTGAATGTCAGATTTGAGCTTGTCAGACAAAAGTATCCCACCCTCAGTGTCAGGCTCGGGTTGAACTTGCTTTTGCTGTGGATTTTTAACTTTCACCAAAAGCACTTCAGCTCTTCCTTATAACCAAGTGTGTCCAACATATATGATTTGGTTTTTATAGATTGGTTAAACTTCACTGATTTGCTCTTTTGGAAGGTGGTTACCACAGGTGTGTGATTTGTCTCATCTTTGAAAGTAACCCAAATGTAGACCTTATTAAACCTCAGTAACACTTTCTACCAGGAAGAGCCTTGTTGGCGTTTGTGGGGGAAAAGTCTGTGTGGTGAAACAAGTCTTGGGTGAGTCTCTGAGTAAAACTGGGCTGAACACTGAGCAAGGAATTGCCTGGTCCAGGGTGGTAGATGGCTGGGAAGCCAAACTGAGGCCACAGGGGCATTTCCAAGAGGCTGCTGCTCCACAGATGTTCCTGAAGGGCAGCCAGCAAGGTAAGGCAGCCTGACTGTGACAGAGGAGGGAGGAGATAGCACTGTCAGGGATGTATCGGTGCAAGCATGAGGTCTGGTGGAGTGGAATTTAGTAGATCAGCATGAATGAAACAAATTTCATGGGGCATGAGTCTGACTAGATAAACAGAGGTAAAGATTGAAAGCCAAATAATGAGGATTGACAGAAAAGGCTAGGAAGCAGCAGAGTGTTAGTCATGAGCACCAGGAAAAACAAAACCAACCCGAAAACCAGCACAGAGTGGAGAAATCAGACTTAAGAGCAGGAAGCCAGGTATCAAGCAACATGTAGAAAAATGAGGAGAAAACAGTGTCTACTCATTGCTGTTAGGGATCATTTTTCCTGGAGACAGAAAGAAGGCTGGGGCCCAGTGAGAAAAATAGTTCATAACACAGGGAGGGCTGAATTAAAATTGCACAAGCAACTCTTCATCTGTGGAGGTGGGAGAGCACTGGAAAGTTGCATTAGTCAGAGGAGTGGTTTGGTATTTTTTATTGTTCTGAGGGGATTTTTGTTTTCAACAAGGAGGGTAAATATTCACTGCAAAAATGTAATAGGCTACATAATGAATGAGTAATGAATTCTCTTCCCCTTGGAACCTCCAAATCTCTAAGGAACACAACCCTAAACAAGATGTAGTCCAGTTGGCCCATGCTTTATAGCTGGAGAAGGAAATGATAATGGGGAAGGCTTGTGGCCTATGGAAGAAGGACATTCAGGCAATTATTCTTAATTGTGAAGTCCCTGTTCCTTCAGTCCTGGCATTTCTACATTTGCTTTGCTTGACCACCACTTGAATGATGCTGCTTGGAGAGTCAGCTTTCCATGAGCATGGGGAACTGCAGGAAGGAGCAGAAAGGCTTTCCCTGACTTGGTGGCAGCTGAATCAGTTCCAGTGGCTCCTCTCTGCTGTACAAGCCTGGTCTGGCAGTGTGAGCATCACTTGCGAAGCTGGAGGAGGGATCATCTTTGGGGGCCCCAAATCTCTCCTGTAGTTCTGAGCTCATCAGGGACCAGATGATTCAAGAAGGTGCTTTTGACTCTCTGCCTGCTTGCTCCCATTTCCAGCTTTCCCTGTGGGAATTGGCTGCTGAGAGGAAGTTGGGGCAGAAGCTGATCCTGATCTTCAGGCCTCTGCTTGTCCCTGGGGACAAGGGATTTGTCCTGCAGCCTGAACACAGGCAGCAATGATGCAACACAGGAAGGGAAGCGGGGGAAGGGAAGGAGATCTCATTTTTCCTCTGAACATGAGTATCATAACGATGCCTTGAAATATGCCAGAATCAATGAAATAATTGTGGAATAATTGTGAAATAATGGAAATCTGCTGTGGAGGCAGTGCTGTCCTGTGGGCTTGGAGTAGTGACAGAGATGAAACAAGGATCTTTTCTGGGGCTTCACTATAAACCCCAGAGCCTGCTGGCCTTTTGGAAAAGGGTGGGAAGTCCCAGGCTGTGTCCTGGGTGGAGACCTGTTGGCTCTGAGGAGTGGGAAGGATGCCAGTGGGCAGGGCCTAGCCCTGTGGCCTCTGCTATCTCCTGGCAGGGAGGGCTCTGCTGATACACCACTCCCTTGCGGCTCCTTGAGTGTTTGCCTGAAAAATCCACTCAAATCTCGCCTGGATTTTGAGAGATCCCTACTGAACTTGTAGGAAAAGGTGCCCTGATTTCTGCCAAGACCGGTTGGGGGATATTCTGCGGGGCCCTGCTTGCCCATGGCTGAGCCGCTCAGCTAGTGCAAAACCATTCCAAAGTAACACCACTAAAAAGCTGGGAGATGCCAATCCAGTATGAAAATCCCACTGTTCTGATTTAGGATGTGCCACCATTTGGGCTGGATCTTAGGGCAAACTTTTAGAATTGGAGAAGCTGAAGAAGTGCATAGAGAAGGGAGGGAGCACTGCGGAGACTGTGACTGAAGGCCTGTCAAAAGAAGGATCTCAAACACAGGTATGGATGTGCCCTAGGAGTAGCAGTCCTCTGGCATCCCTTCCACTCCCATTTTCCTCTAGTTCAAGGCACCGGAAAGGTTTTTGTCAGTGAGTTTTCTGAAGAGACACTCAGTGAAATGCAGTTGAGATAAGGCAGGCTGTCACCTGGGAGCATCTCTCTCCCTTTCAGCACTCCTGGCTTCCAGATAATTCCATTATGTGCACACATGAAAAGAGTCCTGTCCTGAGATGAGGTTACCAAGTCCAGCCAGGGCGCTGAATGAATATTTGCAGCTCTTGGAGTGTTCTTCCCATGACAGTGCATTCAAAGCCAACCCAGCACACAAATCTTTTGCAGAACACATAAAACTGTCTTCAAATGACTTCTTCATGTGTGCCACAACAATCTTATTCCTTTTAAGTTTGGGCAAGGTGTTAATAGTCTTGGCTGACTGGAAACCTAACAAATACCTTTGACTTCTCCTTTGGCTGTGCTTCTTGCTGGATCTGCCAAGCATTCTTTAGATGTCAAGGTCTGGGATTTATATGCTGGAAAGCGCATGATATTTCTGAGGACACGGAGTTAACCAATTTTGCACAGAATGTACTGGTTATATAAAAGTCATATTTTAGAATGAAATCTATGCCTTATGGAAAATCCCAAGTATGGAAGCAAAGTGAAGCTCTGTGTTTATGCACAGTGCAGATCCAACCCCAGGCCTGGCTTTGCATGATTCTCCACCCTCCTGTGTTGCTGTGCTTCAACCATGACCTGAAGGGTTCATCCCAGAGGTGAAGAGCTCCATTTCTATTCCCCCTCTCCTAACAAAGTTTCCTTTTTGGCATGTTGTTTTGTTTTCCACTTTGTGTGAAGATCTGAATTCCAAAAACCTAAATAGCCAGATAACACCAGACATTTTGCAACATAAGCTAGTGGATTTCTCCATGCTTCCTGAAGTGCTGTTGATTTGTGGAATTGGGGGAGAAGGTGAATGTCTTCCTCTTGTCTCCTCCTCCTCCTGTAGAGGTGGTAGATGAAAATCTCACAAGACTGAAGAATAAAGGAAAGTGGATGAATTTTTATATAAGCCTTTCAGAGGCCTCATATGCATTTTAAAGCATTTTTGAATGGCTGAAAAGGAAAATAAACTTACTTTTTCCTTTGTGTCATTATGTGAAGAACTAAAGTATATTAGTCATACCTTTATTGTAGTTTAATGAATGGAGGAATAATAAGATATTTCCAAAAAACAGTTCTGGAATGGAAACAGAGATTATCCTTTGCTTTCTGGGGCTGTAGTAAAGATTTGATTGGGAACTTTGATGAACTTCAGTGTAAAAATACATTGAGTGAATATGCTTTATTGTGAAAAGCAGATATGTATTATTGCTAGGTACATTCCATAATGGAAAGTCACCCTTTTGAGGTGGATGTGGATCCACCCCTAGCATGTCTTTGTTTATTTGTGAGATTGTTTCCTGCTTTTCCTTATCACAAACTTCCAGCTGTGAGTTAAAGAGGCAGCGCTGACATTTTGGTTTCTGGACTAAGGGATGCAAAGAAGCCTTTCTGTCCAGGGAAGGACTTGGACAACTATCCAGGGGTACATGGAGGCAGAGAAGGCTTCTCCAGCTTCCTTCCTTCAGCTCTTAGTTTGACTCCACTGAAATAGAGGGAATAAGAGCAAGAACAAACCTGGATTATTTTACAGTGATTTTAAGCCTGGTTTCACATAGGATTACACATCTGTGTTTCCTTCTTTCCCAATATCGTTTGGAGCTGCTGGCTGAACTCAACGCTTGAATTTTTAACAATAATTAACTTTTACATATTTCCTGAAAGGAAACTTGTTTTATGCTTCTGTCTGATCCTTTCTCTGTAATAAACTTCTTTTTTCTTCAAGAGTAGCCCTCAATAGCAGGTGCAGCATTCCATCAACATTCCCAGTAACAACAGAAGTAATGCCATCCTTTTCTCCTGGAAAACAATGGAGAGTGAGATCAGGAGTTGACCCAGATCCTCCCCTTCTCATGATGTCAAAGTCAGTTATGAAGATATCTGAATATCTAAAATTTTAATTTACTCTTCTAAAATCAATAAGGAAAACCTTGATAAAACACATTTCAGTGATCTTTATGCTAATAGTGAGTTGAGCCTCTTGTGATAAAATATTTTAGTCTATCCTAGGACAGAAATGATTTGTAAAAAAGCCTTCTGAGTAAAAACACAAAGCAAATTCTACACTTTTCAGTGTGCTGCTTCTTGGAACATGAAAAAACCTCAGGCATCATTCTCTGCTCCCCTGACCTGACACCCATCAGTCACAATAAATAGTAGAAATGTTGTGAGATAAATAAATAATGACAAATCCCAGTCCTGGGTGTTCTCCCTGCTCCAGATGATGCGGGATGAACTTGGCACGTTCCTGCCATGCAAGCTTTCCCCTCAGCCAGCACAGAAGGTGCCAGCCTGATTTGGAGTGGGCCCCTTGAAACCACATTGAAAACCTCCCAAAGACCTGGCAATGTCTGGAGTTTGGATTTGGACAGACAGGGCCAGCAGTGCCCCAGGGCAACATAGGGACAGCAGCTCTGGGAGCTCAGGCTTATGGAATGACCCTTCCCTTGCACAGCTGCAGCCTTGGCACCCTCCAGGCTGCTCTCCCTGGACACTCCCTGCTACATGGGAAAACTCTGCAGAGAGCAGTTTGCCCATATGGGTTCATCTGTACAAAGGAATTCAGAAAAATTGCTGTTCTTTTAGGCATAGATCTGAATCTGGATCTCATTTCCATCTTGGCCTCTTCAGGAACAACTGTCCCCTGAAGGGAAAGCTCCAGGCTGGTTCCCAGTGTCCAGCAGCTCAGGGTTCTATGGCAGTGAATATCAGCCACTGTGGAAGTGGCAAAACTGAAGAAAAATGGGTGAGATGAGACCAGAACTCCAAGGGCGAACAGGGATATCCAAAGTTACCCCTATCACCATTGGGTGTTTTTTAATTATTATTTTTCTCTGTGAATCTCTCATTCTAAAATGAAACAAAAAACACCTGAAGATTACAAAAAAAAAAAAAAAAAATCTGCATTTCCATGTTGTATTGCTTTTGCTTATTTTTGTTACATTTAACCCTTACTTTCGTTCCCTGTTTTGTATTATCAATGCAGAACTTTTACTCCAAGTGATAAGTGCATGCTGAATTCTTCCACCTTAATTGGAAAGATGTCGATGACTTTCCCTGTTTTCAGCATGGACCTGATCCAAAGCTCAAGGAAGGAAACTTTCAGCAGGCATTGGCCTGTGTGTCACAGACACTTGAATGACTTTTTGTGCATGGTGGGAAAATAAAATTTTCCATTCTATTATTTTCCTTTTTAAAAGGACATGCAGTATGTACTGGGTTATTTTTTTAATTATTTATACAACTGTATCCTGACAAACTACAACTTCCTCCCGGGTAAACACTGCTCCAGTTTGTTTCTGTAGTGTGAAGCTGTGTTTATAACGTTGGGGAAGGACTGCAACTAGTGTGGGGTGTGCTGTCCCAAAAATCCTCCCCTTTATTTTCTTTACAAACTTCGGGGACATTTGTCTTTGTCTGGGTTTCACAAGTTCTGGTTCCTGGTACCACAAAACCTGTTCTATGTAACCCACATTTGTTTTTATTCAACATTGTACATATGGATTTTGAATAACTGTGTATATAAAACAGTCAATTCCAGGCACCTGATGGGAAAGTTGCATCACAAAGCTCTTTACTACATCTTGAAATTCTGGCATCAGACTCTCTTGTCATATATTAAAAGCCATTTTCCCATTCTAGGCTTCCATTGGCTAGACAAAGTCAAAGCAATGGGTTGGAAAGTGTTTTCTGGTTCCTCGAATGGGGATGCAGGGGAAAAAAACCCCCAAATTCTGGTCTGTCAGGTGCTTTAAAAGTTCATCTCTTGGCTGAGAAAATCACTATGTTGTCCCCTGGGTTTGTGCCATTTTCCATGGGTAATGCAGAGGCTCTAAAAGCATTTGAGGATTGGGAAAAGCAGCAAAAGCAGTCTGGTTTTACAAGGTCTCTCCTCCCATCAGCTTCCCACTTTTCAGATTTTCCTAATAGTAATTTTGTTGGTTTTTCTTTTTCCCCAAGTAACAGTCCTTTATACAAAGCTGGATTGCCTGCAAATGCAGAAACCTCTGGTTATTTTTATTTCATGAAATCCAAAACCCCAGTTTTGGTGCCAAAGGATCCCATGTGGGTTTGGAACTGCTGCTTTCCCAGGCCCAGAGCATGATATTTACCTGGTGTTTTTCAGATAGGGATAAGTGTGCTGTCTTCAGCCATATGGTTCACAGGAAATACCAGGGTTTTTGGCTCTGTAAAACTTACATTTTTCCTCGTGAAAATACCCTGTATAAAAAGTCATAACCTCTGAAGATGAGATGACCACTCCATTAACTAGAAACAAAGCTGCATTCCAGGAGACAAGGTTCCTGGAGAGGAAGGATGCAAGAAGCATCACCTGCTGTGTGAGTTTTGTTCTGTTTTTTCTCACTTTGTTTTTGTTCCTAGAGGGAGAGTGTGTTAAACAATAGTCTTCTAACTTGTTCAATGCTTTGACAGTTTTGGGAATAATACACACGCTAAAAGAGAGGAATTTAGACATTGTGACCTCTGTCTAACTATAATAAAGATAAAAGTTGAGAGTTTTCCAAGGAAACTAGCCCACAATTAAGATTTAATTCTGCAATTCACCATTCCCCCTTCAGCCATCCTGCTTTGTTATGGAATTTCCAACAGATGGCTGGGATCCTCAAGGGCTGGAGAAACTGTTATTATCTGAATATTAGCAGGCTTTTACACCTTCCTCCTACCTTAGCTGCTGTGCTAATGAGGCTCCCATCTACCTCTAGGGTTTGCCTCAGGGTTTTCTCCTGCAAAAGGGACTTTTCAAGGAAGTTGTGAAAATTATGAAGGAAATGTTGTATGTATGGCCTTGTATGAAGATTTCCCTTCATACCCTTTCTGCAAAGGGCTAAATAATGCTCTTGTGTTTTTTTTTTCCTTCCCCTTGTGGAATAAATATGTTTGGACCTTGAATTGAAGTGTGTAGGAGTAAACTTTGCAAAGCTTTAAAATAGAACCACAGCAAGAGGGGGAAAGCAGCATTCTGCAGAAACTCGCTGCTCTAGAACAAGGAGCAGGAGTATATGAAATACCAGATCCTCTGCCTTGGATTTCAGGCTAGCCACTATTTTTAGGGTGATCACTGAAGCTGACTCCAGGCTTCACTTATAAATAGCTGAGCTTACCTTTCCCTTCTCTGCCAAAATTTCACCAACTGCAGTTTCATGCTTCCCTTGTCATGCTGAATGTTGCTTGTGGTTTGTGGTCAACACAGCTGGGCAGTGGTGGGGGCTGATAAAATCGGATTCACCAATAGATTCCCCTTCCTCATTTGCAAATCCTTCATGGATCCAATCCCACTTTGGAAGTGGTGTGGGAATGTGGGTCCTATTCCCTGGACACAGACAAGACTCTGATGACACTTTTAAGATGAAACTTGGGGCTTCAAAGTCACTGCAGAACTTCTGACTGAAGTTTGAATGTCAGATTTTGTGAAAAGCTGTCTTACTGTATGGGCTTTTGAGGAAATCCTGCAGGCCATGCCTTAAGCTCTTAAAATCTGCTGTGCTTGGCTGCTTTTGGCTTTTTAAAATTTGGCCAGATCCTTTGTAAGGCAGAATCATGACACTGGGGGCTCTTTGCTCACCAGAACCTAGCAGAGTCACACTCAAATTCCTCATTCCTGGGGTTTGTGTGGAGAGTTCCTCACTAAGGCAGTGATTGTTACAGGCCAGGACATTTTTAGAATAAGCAGTCCTGCCTGGCAGCAGGTGAGAGATCTCAGCTAAATGAGGAAAGGGGAATCTTCTTAAAGCTTCCCACTGAATTAAAAGTTACCAGCTTTTGTTTCCAGACCTGCACCTGAGCAACAGCCCTGGTGTGGAGGATCCTGTGTTCAGGATCCAACATGGAAGCTGTGAGCGTGGGAATGAGTGGCTCCAGCCTAGGGCTTTGAATGATAGAGCAGCCTCCTGGTAAATAATTCCTGTTAATGAGCCTTTCTGAGGATCATTTCACCCGTGTAGCAGCATTAAGGCAGGGAGAGCAGACGACTGCACCTGGATGAAGCTCCACTGATGTCAGCCACATCCCTGCACATGGAACTGAACAAGGAATCATAGCCTCAGCAGTTAAAGCCCAGCATTACCAGAGCAAGGTAATCGCCACAGAAAGCATTTAAAAATTTGTTTGTGCTGGTGGGTTCTTGGACTATGTGCTGATGTCTTAACCTGAAATCTTCAATTTCTGTAGGAAAAGTAAGCAGGTTGTCAAGAAAATTAATAAAATCTGTGAGAGGGCTAAGAATTTAACTTTTTTCCTGTAGTAGTTAATGAACCAGCTGCACCTGACAACTTTGTTTTATCAAATTACATGATCTGATATGTATCTTTCATAGAATCATGGAATGGTTTGTGTTGGAATGGACCTTAGAACCCATCCAGTTTCATCCTCTGCCATGGCAGGGACACCTTCCACTATCTCAGGTTGCTCCAAGCCCCATCCAAATTGGCCATGGACACTTCCAGGAATGAGGCAGCTTCTCTGGGCAACCTGTGCCAGGGCCTCACCACCCTCACAGAATTTCTCCCTGATATCTAATCTAAAACTATTCTCTTTCATATTAAAGCCATTAAATTTCTTATTAGGTGCATTTCTGATGCATCTAGAAGAAATGGAGGAGTATGGTGAAACACAAGGAAACAGAATAATGCTTAGCAACAAGGGGCAAAGCTTTTTGCAGATAATTGTGCAGGTTTTTGTGGGACAGATAAATGCTGAGGATTTTGGTCAGCCTTCTTCCCCATTTCTCTTTGGATGAGGAAATCCTGCTGTATCAACACCTTTGAGGCATTGAGCCTCAAATTGCTGCACCACAAAAGTGGCTTTGAAGGGCCAAGAAACTTCCTTTGCAGTTGTAGACATCCTCTGTGATTTGATTTCTTCTGTGTGGAGCCCACAGGACACAAGAGCAGGTCTCAAGACATTTATTTAATTTTTTAATGTACTGCCTTGAGCACAATGGCAATGTCTGCATGGGATGTTGTGGTACGCTGGCCCCGAGCCCCTGCCAGCTCTCACTAGTGCTTCCTGTCCTTCCACAGGGATTCCTGCCAGGACTCCTCCCAGCCACTGGAGATGGCTGTGACGCTGGCAGGGAGAACAGGAAAGCCATCTTATCTTCACACTGTCAGCATTTCCACTGCTGACTCTGGTGGCCTGGGAAGGAGACAGCAGCTGGCTGAGGCCAAGGCCAAACTTTTGGAAGTGCCCTGTTCTTGAGTCATTTTCCAGGGCTGGGGCTGTTGGGCACATGGAGAAATAGGCCTGGAGCTCATGGGAGCTGGTGGTGGAGAAAAAACAGCTGAGAATAGATGCACTGGAGACAGGGTAGGCACAGAGACTTGGGGAGCACTTAAAAAAATAAGACTTTCTCAACAAAAGAGCATTGCCAGACCTCTGATGTGCAGCCTGAGAGTAGAGTTACAAATAGTCTGCATGTCCCTGGTCTTTGTTTCTCCCTGTAGAGCCCCTTCCTGTGTCACACACACCTTTCCCTGTGGCTACTGCATGGGGATACCTGAAGAGTGTTTATTCCCCGATGCAGAATTTTGAGCAGGTCAGCCTCCTGAGCTGGTTGTAGAGAAAAGGCAAACTAAAGATTGAGGATCAGACACATTCATGCTTTCAGTGACTGTTAGGAAACAGGAATATCCCAGTAAATCCATTCTGGGAAATGCATTGCTACAACGTGTTCCTGAAGGTTAAGGGTGTAACCCTGAGCTGGGTGTAACCAAGGTGCTGAGGAGAAATAGGGTTCTGTGAGGAAATGTTTGTGAAGAGGAGCCATCCTGCTTCCAGACACGCTATGCGCAGTCAGGGACCTGCGTTTTTCCTCTGGGCAGATTCTTGCCCGTCTTTGATTTTCCTCTCAAGAGCTTGGCCAAGTCTGCCACGAGAAAAAGCTCCAGTCTGTGGAGTCCCACAGTATGCCTTGGAGCCCCGCTGTGTGTCTGCAACCAGGAGTTACAGGTGGAGGAAGGTGTGTCTGGTGGGGGAAATGGATCTCAGTCATGCTGGGAACCCGTGGAACTGGAACTGTCTCATGGTGGCTTTTCCAATCTAATGGAACAGAGAGGGAGTTTTTTATTACAGTGTGATTTTCTTGGTGTGCATATTTATTGTGTTCTTGGAAATTGACACCACCCTTCAGTAGATTTTTTTGAGTTTTAGAATTGCCTTAACAATTGTGGTTCATAATATCTCATCTAGATGTGCTGCTTTTGTATCTGCTTGGAAGTACCCTTTTACAAATTCAAATGTGGGCCTTGGGGACATGGTTTAGTAGTGGACTTGGCAGTGCTGGGATAATGTTGGACTCAAGGATCTTAGAGGATTTTTCCAACCTAAACCATTCTATGATTCCCATTTTGATTAATTTTATTTTGAATTATGCGTTAGGTTATTTAAGCTAGGATTTCTTTTAAAATTATTTTTCAGATAGGTTGGAATATGATTATCTGTATACACGTGTGCAGTGTTTTCCCCTTGGTGAAGGTGTCAATATGCACATGGATCTATTTCTGTGGGATGAACAACAATACTGAGTGTGCTGCCTTGGTAGATTTTCAAAAGGAAAAAAAGCCCAAGATTAAATATTGCTTCAACTGTGAAGAAATCTATGCTTGCCAGGGCAAAATGTGTGAGGGCAAAAGCCTTGGGCTTCAGGGCCAAACTAACTACAAAGTAACGTGGCTGAAGGGAGTGACTTTGCACAACATTGTTTGGCTTCATTTAATAACAGTTTCTGTCACAGCCATTCATTCCAGTCCTTTCAGTTTGATTAAAGGAGCAGGAATGTGGATTTCAGTGGGAACAACCTGTTTGTCTCACTGGGTTTACTCACTGACATTAGGAAGCGCTGCTAGTTTACCTTGTGAGTATTCCTTGCTGAATTGTCACCATGCTGTAGGCTTTGGATAACTCTGCAAGTGGAAGGTTCATGCTGAAAATACAAACAAATTGGTCCAGTTGTTTTTAAAATTAAATGAGCATCCTCTCTGTCAAACCTGGAAATGCTGCTGTGAACTATCAGCAGCAAGACACTTGTACCTGCCCTGTTCTTTACCAAATGCCAGCTTTCTAAAAAGGGGAAAATGACTGTCAGTAACTGGGATAACTGGTTGGAGCCCTGCTAATCTGATTCTTGCTTCTCCAGGCATTCATTCCCACCCAGTTATTTCCATGAGAATCCATGGTCCGCTCACCTTTCAGCTACAGGGGCTAACAAATCCTAAAATCCACTGCGTGTTCTTGCTCACTCCCAGACATTTCAGACTTTTGTCCCTTCCAGCTTGCTTGATGGATATTAATAATTGAGTGAAAGGCGATTTTTTTAGGATATTTTTTCACATCCTAGCATTTGAATATATTTTTTTAAATTTGTATCTATATACACACATTTTTACTGCATTCCAAGGTCTGGATATGAACCAGCACAAGTGACAAACATGGAAGTACATTCTTAGATCTTATCAAGAATCTTGTGGGCTTTGTGGGGATAGAATATTTTAAAGAGACTTTCTGAATGCCAGAGGGGCTTTTCCCAAGTTTAAGGGACTTACACCCTTTGGGGTCTCACTGGAAATTGGGAAGAGGATGCACTGCAGGAGCTGTAAGGAGGTGGTTCTGGCAAGGAAATCTTGGAAACCAAAGGAGAACAAAATATCCAAAAGAACCTGACGGATAATTTTGACAGGCTGGAAATGAAACAATATTCCAGAGATTATGCCAGAAAGCGGATATTGGAAATTTTGGCGAAGCAGCTGAGTGCGAAGGGGCAGGAGCCAGATAAGAGGGAGTTTAAGATATGCAGAGGAGAGGAACTCCAGACAGCAGTTAAATAGCAGTGAGTGGATGAAGAGCAGGAGAAAAGGGAGTGATAACCGAGGAGCCAAATGAATCCAACAGTGGTTTGTTGATTTTTTAATAAAAGACATGGATAGCACAGGTCCACAGCTGTATTGCAAGCAAGAGGTGAGGGAGAGTGGACAGGAGGGAAGCAGCAAGGGCATGAGGAGGGCGAGGACAGGGAGGCAAGCAGGGAGGCCAGGATTAGCAAAGGAAACCTGAAGCAGCAGTGTCTGCCTCTGACCTTGGCTGTGGAAGAGGGAAGGAGGAAAGGCTCACTGGCTGTGGGACAGCAGTTTTCTCTGGAATGACAGGCAAAATCTTGCCCAGGAAAGGAGGAAAAGGGAAAGTGTGGTACAAGGACAGCTGGACCTGGGTTGCAGGAGCTTCGTTGCACTGGCAAAGGGAGGCTGTTTACGTGGGAAGGTGGTAGGACTGGAGCAGTAGGAGAGAATGACTGCAGTGGAGGAAGTCAAACCCGGGATGCGGTTTCCACTAGGAATGACAGAGCAGCGGGAGGGAGAGCAGCACTAAAGGAAATGGATGCTGGGGGCGAGCCAACATTGTCTTTGCGATAGGAGAGGGTGTCAGAGGAGGAGGAGCAAGAAGGCTGGAGAGACCCAATAACCAAATAAATGTAAGAGAAGGGAAGTGGGAGCCGGGAGCGGCTGGATAACACCCACTGGGAGGCTGCGAGCGAGGGCCGGGGGAGGGGGAAGACCTGGCGTGAGCACAGGGCAGGCCCGAGCAGCAGGAGCAGCAGCAGCAGGAGCAGGTGAGGATGCGCCCTGGGCGGTGCGGGCCGTGCCGAGCCCCCCGCGCCGCAGGGCCGCTGCAGGGCAGGGGCTCCTCCCGCGCTGTCCCCGCCCCCCGCGCCCCCTGCTCGGCTCTGCGCCGGGCGGGGCACACGGAGCTCACGCAGCGCCGCGCGGGCTGCGGGTACCGCCGCTCCCTCCGCACGGCGCGGAGCCGCCGCCCGGGCAGCGCCGAGGTAGGGCCGGGAGCGGGGAGCCGGGATCGGGGATGAGGGGCGGCTCCTCTTCCCGGGTGCGTGTGCGCAGCGCGGTCAGCTCCAGCAGCCTCTCGGCAGCCCCGATCGGCGGGGAGCGGGCACGGCGCT
>VZUI01042243.1:0-167889 GCA_013401135.1 Cettia cetti | reverse complement strand
GGGAGCCGCGGGGCGGGCGGGGCGATGCGCCGCCGCCGCCGCCATCCCGGCGCAGCCCGCGGCGATCCCTGCCTGCCTGGCCGCCCCTAGGCAGCCGCGCTGCGGGCGGAAAGGGCAGTGGTGGCGGCGGTGGCTTCTCCTTCCCGGCGCCCCGCATGAGGAGAGGCGTTAAATAGCGCCAGCGCCGCGGCGGCCGCCACTGCCCGCTCGGTGGCGGCGGGGCCGCCTGGCCGGCGGCGGAAATATGGCGAGCGACTCCCCGGCGCGGAGCCTGGACGAGATAGACCTCTCGGCGCTGCGGGTGAGGCGCAGGGCCGGGAATCGCGGGGAGGCATGCGGGAGCGGCACCCCTCCATCCATCCATCCATCCATGCACCCATCCATCCATGCACCCATCCACCTATGCATCCATCCATCCATCTATCCCCCGGTGGCGGGGAGATGGGGCTGGGGGTCCGCGGGGCTCGGGGTGTGTGTGTGTGTGTGTGAGATGTGCGCCTGCACGTATGTAAATGGGGGTAGATAGCCCTGTGCGCGTGCATGTGCGTACCCGCCGCCGCGTGTGCGCGCACCCACACGTGTGTGCATCCGCACATGTGTGCGCGTATCTGCGCCTGTGTGCACCCGCACATGTGTGTGTGTGTGTGTGTGTGTGTGCCCACCGCGGCCGTGCCCCCGCAGGTGTGTGCGTGTCCGTGTGTGCGCACCCGCGCAGCTCCGCGGGGACGCGGGTGCGTGCGGCCGGGCGGGTCCCCGCGGCGGGGGAGCGGGGGGCGCGGGGCCGGTCCCACCCGGACACCCCCCGCGCTCCGATCTCCCCCCCGGGCAGCACGCGTGGGCAGGGGGACACGCAGGGATCGCGGGGCTGGGCATCGCCGCGGTGCGGGGCTGCGCCCCAGATCCCACTTTGCCGGCCCCGCAGCCTCTCTCCATCCCTCTCCCGCTGTGTCCCTGCGCGCTGCCTCCTCCTCACCCCCCTGGAAAATTAAAACCAGTATGTACCCTTGAAATGTCAGGCTCGTCAGATGTGTCAGCCTCGGCGTGGGCTGTAGCCTGATGTCCCCCCTGGTCCATTTCTCCTGTAACTTTCTTCCTTTTCCCCGTTTCTCCATCTTTCTGCCCGTAAGAACAGCTCGTTGGGAACGAGCATGGGGAGTCATTGAGAGAAACGGCATTTATGCGGGAGGCAGCAGCCAGGCTGCTCCTCGCAACCCGCTGCATAGACAAATAAATAAAATCAAGCAAAATCTGCTGAAGACTTGAACAAGTGTATTTTTAGAAATATTATTTGCTTCAGTGCGAGGAAAAAAAAAAAAGAGAAGTCTATCTTTATTCACTTGCCCTACTTTCTTTCTGGTGAGTTTCTGGTTGATTAATAGTGTAAATGATTGCTCAGCAATACACAGTGTAGATGAGATTGGAATGGGGGAAACATCTGCCTTAAAAACAGACCTGGAACTGGTTTCCCCTCTTAGGTGGAAGGTTGCTGAAGCCAGTGGAGTTAATCCAGGAGAACAGTATAATATGGGGGGGAGGGGACCCTCTCCTTCCCTGCCCTCTGTTTTTTTTAATTTTAATTTTTTTATTTAACATCTGTGTTGGGAAGTGTATTTGAACTAGGGTACCATTTCTTTTTAAAACCGTATCCACATGTGCTTAGGAGGGTTTTTTTTTGTTGTTGTTGGGGGGTTTTTGTGTTTTGTTTTTTTCTGTTTGTGGTTTTTTTATATAGCAATGCACACCAGATACAGTCAGGGTTTTGTTTTTGCTTTAGGAGGAAATGTATATTCCCTCCCTCCCCCTGAGACCCAGCGGCAGCCTGGTCGGTGAGCAGAGCAGTGCTGGCATTTCAGGGTAACCGGAGACAAGGGGACCTGAAACCCCGACCGACAGTGGGGTGGGACAGCAAAACCCTGCTCCCCTGCCCTGCAGTGGCCACTCTGCCAGCACAGGGCTGCCGCCCCTGGGACATCTGCTCCCTCTCAGGGGGAGAGTCCTGCTGTGGCACTTCCCTGTAAATGATGAGGGATGTGGTGGTTTGCAAGCGAGACAAGAATAGGAGCTTAATTTGCCAAGAAATAGATCTTCTTCTAAACTAAGCTCCTCCAGCAC
This sequence comes from Cettia cetti, assembly GCA_013401135.1. Taxonomy (NCBI): domain Eukaryota; kingdom Metazoa; phylum Chordata; class Aves; order Passeriformes; family Sylviidae; genus Cettia; species Cettia cetti. The sequence continues at coordinate 165,777 of VZUI01042243.1, read as the reverse complement.
TTAGAATAATTGTTAAAGGTCGTAAATTCAGCAGATAGGGCACGAAGCGTGAATCATTCCATGGGGTCTGATTCAGAAATCAATAGTAAATTTGCTGCCCGAGCACAAAACATGGCAGGGAGGAGTAATTCCCCAAGCCTTGCAAAATTTTTATATATTAGAAAAGAAGTGTCACATTGCTGTGTGTTTGTAGATGAGTCTGGGTGGAGGAGATGTTGCTCTTGTGCTGCTTGTGTGTTTAAAGGTGTGAGGGGTGACTCTGAAATGAGGGGATGATTTGTTCCCAGCAGTGGGGAAAGGAAGCACTCAGGATGCTTATCTCCGAGTTTGAGTCACTGAAATGTTCCAGGAGGCTGGGGTTTATGAACCACAGGCAAATGTGTGTAAGAAACTGCCAGTTTGCCCAGTCCTTTGCTTTGGCTTTCCTCCTGCTGTCCCAGGGAAGGGAGGAAGATTTGCAGGATGGCAGTGTGCTGTTGAAGGCTGAGCACAAGCAGAACCCTGCACACCATCATTCAATTCAGTTTGCCACTGCCCACGGGCTTATGGGGTGGGATTTGTAGATCTGGGCTGGAAGGTGACATAGGAGGTGGCAGGAGCTCCTGTTTTTGCCACACTGTAGAGTTTATTTTGGCCCTGCAGTCGGGCTCCACCACAGCAGCGCATCTGCTTCATGTGCTGGAAGCTGGGCCAGGAACAAAGCGCTGAATTCTGATTAAAATGCACGGCCTGGTGCATCGAGTAAGCGCACTTGGGGCTGGCTTCTGCCTTCTCTGTGACATGTTTCTATCCATCACTGGGCACTGTGCTCCTTGTTGTGGTACCCAGGAGTGCCCCTGTGGGTGCAGAGGGCTGAGCCTGCCAGGATAGGAAGGATTCTTAAACCAGAGATCCTCCAGTGGTGGTGCTGGTAATGAGGATTGTTAATGTTGCAGAAAACTGTAATTTAAAACAATGAGGCCATCAAACAGGTAGTGCTGCATATTATACTGACAAGGGGATAAGATAAACTACATTATAATGTTCTTTTGTATGGGCAAGGAGATATTTTTTGCTGGTCCACTCAGCATGTTTAATAGTTGGATGACCTGGCAGTGTTATTAGCAGAATTAACACAGGGATTCACACAGGCTGTTGGCAGGCATGTTGGAGAAGCAGATTTTTGTAATAAAGTGAGTGTGGGGAGGGAAGCAGTGGGCCGTAGTCTCTGGTGGTAAATGCACAGCTGATCCCAATAGGAGAGAGCATAAAGATGGGGCTGGGTCTGGTGTTTTTTCCCCCTGCTTTTTTTTGTCTCAGCGAATGCAAGGGCCTGTCATCTCTTGCTGAAGGCAGTGGCCTTGATCCTTCTCAAATATTCAGGTCAATAGCTTTTTCTCTGCTTCATCCATCTGCAGGGCTGGGCCTCTGGCTGATGTACCAGCAGTGGCAGTAGGCTCTTCTGGCAGTAGCTGCCACAGCTGGATTCATCTGAGTTGCTTTGCAAGGTGTGTGGGAGGTTATCAAAGATCTCAGGGGGGAAAACCTTTCCCAGGGAGCTGATAACCCCTGGGTAGGGTCTGGCTTGGGGCCAGCACTGCCCCCTGCTCCTTGTCTCGCAGGCAGGGGCTCGCCCTGGGCATAGGGCACCAGGCTCACCTGGGGTGTACTGCTTGGCTGAGGGCATCCTGCTAGGCAGGGAGTTTAAAAGTGCCTTTTTGGGGAAGAAACAATTGTTTTCTTCATGTACCTGGACGTTGCTTTTGTTTTGAACTCATTACAAACCCCAAGCTTTTATTATTTACTTTAGTGAAGTGCTGACCATGCACTCTCTGGAAACTGTATCCTAAAATCGTTTGTTGTTTTGGAAAAGCCTAGCATTTAATGCTCTGGCTTGAAGAGGAGACTGCACAAAATTTAAGGAGCGGTGAGTATTAGCTGTTGCTGGGAAGAATTGGATGAAACCCAAAAATGTCACTACTCTTCCTTTGGCTTGCTTTGTATAGAAGTGAAGTTTCAGTGGCCCTTTGTTTGCATTAGTTGATCACTGTCAACGAAGATAAAAGCTGACATGTTAAAAACCCACAAAACTCAAACATGCTGGCATTGTCCTGTTTCTAGAACTTTGTCAGTTTAGGGCATATCTCAGCATCATTAAAGATGTAGGAGAAGCTCTGATGGGGGATAAGCACTGCAAGGCCACCACTCAGGAGCATTACTCTGGCAGCATTATTTTAGGTTTCTTCTTCCAGCACCTTTTTAAAAGAACTCTGTAGCTCAACAGAATTTGGGGAGCTTTTGTAAAGGTCACCTTCCTAAATAGAAAGAGGAACAACAAACTTGACTAGAGATGACTTCTAGAGATGAAAAAAAAGGACATGAAAAGCTTATTTTGCTGTGTTTTACATCATAATGCTACCATGCAAAATTTGGGGCAGATGTTCAATGAATAAATATATATATTCACAGTTCCTGAGGAAAGACACTCTCAAGAGTATTCCATCAGGGACTTCATCTGTCCTCTTCCAGTGTTACTCAGTGCATGTGTAAGCTATGGACTGTGACAGTATCCAAGTGCTTTGTCTATTTTGGAACCTTTTGAGTTCTAAACCATAAAACTTTGCAGCAGAATAGTGGTCTCTGGATCACACAATCATAGAATGGTTTGGATTTGGGTTTGAAGGGACCTCAAATATTATCTAGTTCCAAAACCCCTGCCATGGGCAGGGACACCTTCTGCTAGACCAGATTGCTCCAAGCCCTGTCCCGCCTGGCCTTGAACAATTCCAGGGATGAGGCATCCACAACTTCTCTGTGTTTTATGTTGCAGTGCATTGCTACTATCTGAGCAAATAATTTATTCCTAATGTTTAATCTAAATCATCATCATCCCAAAGGGGTGGCAATGTCCAAGTCCATTCCTTGTGCCATTGGTGCAAACGTGTCTTCTGTGCATCTGTGCATGTTCCTTTGTGTGCTCATGAAAAGTTACAATGGGAAAGGGTCTGTCTTCTGTCAAGTCTTTCTCTGGGGTTGATTATATTCTTTCTCTGCCTTTTGGAGTTGTGCAGCCCTGCTGCTGTTCTTCTGCAGTTACTCTTCAGCACTGGTTACTCTTCCTCATCTTTGCAGATCTTCCACAGCAGTGTATGGTGTTTTTGAAGGCATGGAGAGTTCTTTGGTCTCACTAGAGTTCCTTTGTTGGGCAGCCATAAAAATTAATATTTTGGAGTGAATTTATGGCAAAAATATGTGCTTGATTAGGCTGAAGTTTGAGCACGAGCACTTTGTTCAATCAAGCTTTGAAGCAACAAAGAGCATTTGATTGGTGTGCATATTTAAAATAAAGAGTCTGTTTTTAATCCGTGTGACAAGGAGGAGTTAGAGGAGGTTTTTAACCCTGCTACCTGAAGGCAGTTTTTATCTGCCAGGCTTATAGATGTAGTGGTACAGTCTGTATGGGGTGAGGGAGAAAACAGTTGCCATTTGATCTGTATGTAAATCCCCATGGATGAATCACCCAGCTGTGGAAGAGGTGTCCTTGGAAATCATCATTCATGTGAGGCAAGGCCAGGCGAAAGCTGAGATCGTCTCCTGGGCTCAGGCTCTGAGCTGCTCCCTGCAAACCCTTGCCTGACTCCTCCTAATGCACCCTTACCCTTTGCAAGGGCAATTATAGACACCAGTGGGAGTTCTGTGACTCTGACCTGCAGACCAAGGACGGGGTATTGATCCCTGTCTCATTTCTTTGTGCCTCATATATAAAGGGGTAGAATCCTGCTAGGTTTCCCATGCTTGCCCAGGTAAAAAACCAGCAGCAGGCAAAAGGGGTGCATGGTGTGGAGAAACAGCATTGGCAGAAACTCTTGTGCCTTGGGGTGTGGAGGATAGTGTTGAGGGTTCAGGACTTACCACCTGAAGGCAGCTGCTTGTCCTGGGCTGCCAGGGAAGCACACATGTTGTTTTCCTTGCTGCCAGCTACAGAAGAGACCAGGAGTCTTGAGGAGTGAAAGGCAGACCCTCATTCACTCTCTCAGGACTTCGGCTGATCCTTTCTCTCTTCTGATAGCCTTTTTGGCCCTGACTGCTTTGCAGGTGTAGAGCCTCCATCACATGAGGTTTCCATTTGCTGATGCTCGCCTTCTTTGTTACCTTTCACACAGCCATTAAAGCAGAGTGCAGATTAAAACCCACAAGCCTAAGTCATTGGTAGCTCCATTGGGTGAGAGGTTGTCTCCCTCTTAGAAAGCCAGTAGCTTCAATTTCCTTTTCCCCAACCTCCTTCTCCTGACCTGTTTTGTCACTTTGAACTGTGGCTGCACTTTGAAACTGATCAGTCTGCTCTGGGCTCAGAAAAACAAATTTACGTGAGATTTGATGTGTTCCATGTAAATTGTTATGATTTCTAAAGGAGTGCTGGCTAAGGAACATGGTCCTTGGAAAATGGATACTCCCCCTTTCCCTGCGTTCCTCCTTCATGGTTTTTTCTAGATGAGCCCTGTGAAGGCCTGAGCATCCCCTTTCTGCAGTGGGATGAGGGTGCCCAGCATGTTGGCCCCCAGCCCTGGGGAGCTCCTGCAATGGCTCCTTAGTGAAAGGACAGGAAAAGCCGCCAAGGCTGGAAAACACTGATAAGTTTAGTTGGCTCCCAGTTCTATCTCTCTGCACACCTGATTTTTATTTTGTAATGGCCAATCAAAAAAACTTTCCCTTTGATCCAGAATGTCACTTTTCCATGTTAATTTGCTCCAGTGCTTGCCAGAATTTCGAAATTGTGTGTGTTGGTAATAAATGATGGTAATCAGGCGGGCAGCACTGGAGTGGCCAGATTGGATACCAGCTCCAGCTCCTGCTTCCATTTGAGGGGAACCAGCAGCTTGTCCTGCTCCACACTGAGAAGCTGAGTTACCCTGACCAGCAGAAGGTGTTTTTGCTCTCCTATAGGTAACCAACTCTGCTCTGCCACAGGAGCTCTGTCAGATATTGATGGCTTCATGCAAACACCATGCACTGACAGTCAGTGTCACCTGGGTGGGTGACATGTTCCCATCCTTCCTATGGATGCATGCAGGTGAAAACAGCCCTAGCCTCTGGCAGGCATGGTCCATGACTGGTTTGTGCTGCTGTGAGCAGTGAGCTGCTCCTCTGAGCAAAGCCTGAGCAGTGCAAGTTCAACATCCTCTTGGTTCTGAACGTTCCTGCTGCAGCAAGGGTGGGTGTTCCTGCTTGCATGAGAGCAGGTGTGGTTTTCAGCTTCAGAGTGCACAAAACCTTTTGTTACACTTTTTACTTGCTCCCTCCAGCAGTGGCATTTCAGGGTGCAGAGTGTGTTGCTTTTAGAACAGCAAATTGTTCTAAAAGCAGTGCTCTTTAAAAAACAGGGATACTGCCTCACATGCATATTCCTTTATAAGCTAACAAAAAAGTAAAAAAATTATGTGGCTGACAGTTTACCCTCCCCTTCCTTTTAAAAATTCCCTTTTCTCCTAATTTTGAAACTCAGCAGGAAAAAGCCTGCTGCCAGCTGAGTCGTGTGTTTAGTGCATGACAGAAGTGACTGTTTGGGATCATGCCCTTAATCCACTGGATGGTGACTTTGGGATGCATTTGAGGTGGTAGAGCCTTTGCTGAGGAAAAGATCGCACAGCTTGAGCCTAATAAAATGTGTCTAATAACTGCTGTAGCATGCTGTAGAAATACAAGAGATCAAAGCTTCAGAGGCATTTATTTTCATAATTTGTGGGTCAGATCCTTGCAGGACTAATTGGGTGCTGTTTGATGTCCAGGCAACAATAGAAATCTCCCTGTACATCAGAGTATGTTTGTCTCTTCCTCTTTCTTTCATACAAAAGCAAAAAGGTTAGTGTGATTTAGAGATAAACTGGCAAAAGTGGAGGCACAGGTCTCCTCCCTACCTCACTGCAGTCTTTTTAGCAGTATTAAGAGGGTAGTGAGGCACTGGAATAGGTTGCCCAGAGAAATAGTGAATGATCCTTTCATGGAAAGGTTGGATGGGGCTTGGAGCAACCTGGTCTAGTGGGTGGCATCTCTACCCAAGGTGGGGGATGAGCTTTAAGATCCCTTCCAACCCAAACCATTTTATACTTCTGTTACACTGGGGCCACAGAATGAGCTTTGATGGTGCAGCTCAATGCACCTCCCCAGCTGTGGCTCTCTAGTTGTGAAACTCTGGTGGTATCTCAGCACTGTGGGTGGTCACCCCCAAAACACTGCAGGTCAGATGTGCTGTGGGCTTTGCAGAGCACTTACAAAGGTCTTTTATTTATATGCATTAAAATAATGTATATAAATAAAAATAAGCGTGGCTCTAACTGTTCCCTTTTGAATGGAACATACAGCAGGGTGTGGCACAGCTTGACTCCCTGTACCTGACACAGAAACCTTCAAAACAGAGCAGAATTTACCAGGCTTCTCACTCGGATGGGAGATGCCAAAACAACCATGAAACATGGCTGGAAAGGAAGGTTCAGTGCCCTTAAACTTGTGGGGTTTGTGGTTTATGTTCCCATTGAATACTCACGGTAGGTTTTTGGGGAAGGGGCTTCTCTCGTGTCTGCAGGTGCCACTGTTTGGGGAGGAAAGAAGAATGGGTATGCAAGGCAAATGTTTTTGGAGAAGAACCAGAGGCCAAAGCAACAAAATGAAAAGGACTTTAAATGCATTTTCTGGCCATGCAGACAGGCTGTCTTCAGTGCAATAAATCTTCAGCCTTTATGTATTGATTAGCTTCAGTAAATAGAGTGATGACTCTGCTCTTCCCATTGCTATTCTGTGGGGATCGGCGTGTTAGTATGGCTGAAGAGGCTATAATAGCTAAATGGGATTCCAGTAGTGAGAGCAGTTTACAAATGCTCTCCAAAGTGATCCTCGCAGCCAGTGGGACTGTGTTTGACTGCTATAAATGTAAACAGAGTGCTCCACTGGTGACCAGGCTGGTAATGGCTTTGTTTTCTAATGGGCAATACTCTTCTCTGAGCCACATGCCCTTCAGTGACTGTGCCCTGCCCTAGCAGGGATGCTGTCTGCACCTGGTCCCCTGGTTGGGGACCTGTGGTGGACACATTCTGAAGAGGAGAGGCTGAAATATGGGGCTGCCTGGCTAGAAAACAGAAAAAGGCTGAAAATGCCACTTTTTACACCAGCTATGTAATAATTTCTTCAATATTCATATGATGCTGGGCATAGTTTGAAGTGATTTTGCTTGTTGAGCATTGCCTCTGCTCTTGGAGCCGGGTATGCGATGTGGCAGGCCTGAAGGTGGTTGTGTTTGAGCCCCAGGTTCCTAAGCATTTGCTACAATAAAGCATGAACAGAGCAGGAAGATGGCAGGGACAGCAGCTCGTTGTCCTTGTGGAGCAGGGATGGATGAATGGAGAGCTGCTTTACCTATTAGTTGCCGTAGCTGAAAGTCCATCCAGAAGACTTTCCATTGGCATCTCCCTGTTTTGTGACAACCTGTAACAACACTCTGATGAAAGAGCTCTTCCAGAGGTGGTTTGGACCATGAGCTGAAATCCCAGGTTGCTCTGGAGACAGTGGAAGGAAAGATAGGATGGAGCAGATGTAAAATTAGCATAACAATACACCTTTAATTCAACTTGAAGGAAATAATTGAAGACTAGTTGTCACTTACACTTGTGACCTCTGCCAAGATGACTCACGCTGCAATATAATATGAGTCACTTGTTAATGATGGCCTGTTAAGGAGAAAGTGCCAAATCCTTCAGTATATTCTTCAGTGTGCTCTGTAAAAGCCAGGATGGGGAAAGGTGTTCAGAGTATTATTGCCTAGAAGTAACTGATACTTAAGAGCACTGAAGCACCTTTTCTTGGCTCTGGGTGACTCTGGTATGAAAAGGCAAAGGTCCTGAGCAGAAATGCTCTAAAAGAGCCACAAAACATGGTGTAGCTCTCCTCCCCAATGCTGCCTTGACGTGCTGTTGCCCGAGGGTGGGGACCCTGATAACTTTTCCTTCCTGCCAGATGGCTCAGCTGGCCAGAGGACAAGTGCCTGCTGGTGGGACAGAGGGAGGGAGGGAGGTGGGTGAATGGGTGCTCAGCTGTGCATAGGGCGTGAAACCTCTACAGAGCATGGGGAAGGGGGTCTTGGAGGCATGCTGGCTGATGGGAGAATGTGAAGGTAGGAATAAAATACTCTGTGGGATGGTCCCTGGGGTACCACTGATGTGGAGCCCTGGGCTGGAGACCTGCAGCCAAGAGCCTGGGGGAGAAAGGTGAAAAGCTTCAGCCTGTGGCCCTGCGGTCCCATGCAGTGAGGGCTTGGCCAGGCACAGCTTCCCCATAAACTCCTTGCCTCTGACGTGTGAGAAGTTTTTTATGGCCTTAGGAACTCATGGTACTCCTGCAGCAATTGACTTGAGCACTCACTTGTTAATCATCTACTAGCTGTATTAAATGCTTCCTCTTACTGAACTAGTATTTTTCCTCAATAAATGAGATTTCACAATCCACAGAAGAAAGCAAGAGCCTGGTGTGAAGGTGCTTGTCACCAGGGACAGGAGCTTGTGAAGAAGTGACCAGCTCCTGTGCTCGGGAAGGGGTTTCTCAATTGACAAAAGCCTCATGATTTTGTCTAGTCAGGAAATTCTGTGAAGTGCTGACACCAGACGTCAACTTGAAAAGGGGAATATTTTTCCATAGATCTCATAATTGTAGAGAAGCATGGAAAAAGGTCTTCCTGAAAGATCATAATCCAAAGGGCAAATAGAAGACTTCAAGTAGATTATTGAAAATTCAGAAGAAGAAATGGAGATATATGTTTGAGGCTTTGCTTGCCTTCTTCCCCAAGTGATAAAACAGACATCCCTGCGCTGCTTGTGCCATGCTTTCATTTTCAAGGTGAGAAGCTGCCTTGCCTCTGCCATCCCTCTCTTCTGCCACCTGTTCCAAGGTGTATCTTGCCCTCTGGACTTTGCTTGTTGGCAGTCCAGACAGAACTGGTGTCTATACAGGATCTTGCTGCCTTAGGCAGCGCTGGTGTGGGCACAAGGAGACAGGAGGGTGGTGGTGAAGGGCTGTGGAGAAAGGTTGAGGTATGAGGGGATGAGAAGGAATGGACCTGAAGGAAGAGAACTTACACTTGGGTGTTCTTATCAAGGCAGTCTAAGGCAACCAAAGGACAACCAGTATGAGCTGGTTGCATTGCACAGAATTGTGTGTTGTACCCTCTCTCTGAGGGGTGAAGGAATGTTACTTCCTGAAGAGAAACTGCCAGTGCAGTGGAACCCAGATCTTGAACACATCTGTGTTTTGTCTTGCTCGTTTGATAATGATCACCTGATTCTTTATCAAGTTCCTGCCTTAGCGTAGTGCCCCTGCTGCTGTGGGAGCTCTCAGGAGCCCTCCTCGTGCCTCTTGAAAAGGCAGGGGTTTATTTATCATGTGGTTGAACTGGAGGCATGCCTTGCCTCCAGTGGTGGGCAGACCATACCCTCCCAAAAATGTAGGAGTGTGGTTGTCCAGTGTGAAAGGGCAGAACTTCAAAGCTGAAGTTGGTTTCTCAAGGCCCTTTCACAATAAATCATGGGTTTGTTTTTGCCTGTTGACGCGACCTCTTCCGTGCTGCTGGTGTACAGCAAAGTGCCTGCACAGATGAAATGTCCTCGAGAGAAGATGCAAAGGCTCTGCTCATTATCAGAAACGAGTAAAACTGCTCCAAGCTAATATGGCTGCCTAAAAATAGAAGTGGTGTTAGGGGGAGGGGCTGTCTTCTGTGTTCATTTGCCCTTGATTTTTATGACATTTTGCTGCTCTATATTGTGTGTTGTGTTTAGGAGACTGTGTGGCCTGGTCACACTGGAGTAATTCACAAAAATGTGTGCTTGTGTCAAACAACATCATGAGGAGGAGTGAAGAGCTTGTTGGGGGTTTAGCAATTAACTGGCAGAATGCAGTTATTCAGGTTTATTCCCTCATCCTCTTGCTCCTCACAGGTTCACAGCATGTCCCTTGCTGTGATCTTGAAGCCTCTCCTGAAGGAGGGGTGTGACTGACAGTGAGGCTCTGGTCTGGGATGGATCCCTGGTGCTGTGAGGTGGTGGGAGCAGAGGACATCCATCATCTGTAAACCTTGCCAGAGAGGACAGTCATATTTCAGCTGAAGGTTGCAGCATCTACTTTGCAGTTAAGGAAAAAAAAAAAAAAAAAAAGGAAAGAAAGAAATTACTTGTGAGACTTAATTACCGAGTTATTGTTATTCAGTATTTAAAGCCCAAGTTTCATAACTGCCTTGTGATATCAGCATTCATGTTCTTTGGCAGTATTATGCAAGCAGCTCACCTTGTGATCATGAAATACTGAAAAGTGCTTTCTAATGCTCACCCTCCTTTCTCAATGAGTCCATAAAACCTCTTCTGCTTTCCATTAATTATGGAACAATGGGACATTTTCCTCTTAAAAAGAGCCGAGCCTTTTTTGTTTGTTTTTCAAGTTCTTGAGCCAGTTGCTCCTCTGAGACCTTTCTGTTCCACATGGCTAGACCAGAGTGGACATATCTTCTGTCCTTCTGCACTGTTTTGCCACTTGAGAGAAAGCAGGAGGTTTATGTACCAATCTTAGGGGCAGAGGTCTTGCTCTACTCAAGTAGTTCCAGCTGGTGCTTGGCTGTTTCTGGCGCTGGTGTGGTTGGTGATCTGCCTTCAAGGTTAACTGAAGGTTAACTGAAGCGACTGGGAAAGATGGGAGCAGGTCCAATGGGATAACTCTATTCTACTGTATTCAACTCCTTCCTCAAAGAGTTGAAATACTAGCTTGGTTGTTGATAGTCAGTTGTTTTCCAAGTGGGAGTTTAACACCAGAAGCAGCCCTTTCTGGCCCCCAGCAGGAGCTGTGCTGTGAGACCCTGGCAGTGCAGCTCTGGTTTCACCTGTGCTGGGTCTGGATTTTCTCCACATCCAGATTTTGCAGAACACTGAGAATACACCTCTAGTTTTCCTCCTGATCAGTCCAGTTCTGCCACTCAGTGGCATCCAGAGAAAGGGTGGGACAGGAAGGGTTATCCTGTTCTGTGGAGGTTACCTGTGAGGTGGTTCTGCAAGTACCTCTCTGGAGGTGGTGGGGTCTGTTGATGCTATTGGGAGAATCTTGAATGATTTCCTTGACTTAAGAGATGCAGAATTTAATCTTTCCTCTGAGCTTTCTCAAGAACAAGGAAATTACTGTTTTTTCCCTTCCCTGTAGGGGGAAAGGTTCATATGTTTCTCTCAGCACAGATGTGGAGTGCTCTGAGCACACTGGAGAGGATGTGTCTCCGGGCTCCCTGGACAGTGCTGCTTCTCCACTCCATCAGACTTTTGCTTATGTACACATCTGGAGATCCATAACTCTTTTCACATGCTAATGAGGACTTTATAGATAAGATCCCCTGTGAGGAAAGGAATGCTAGGAGATTCTCATAGCAGGGGAAATCAAGGTGAAGAATGGTCAAACATCTTAGATTCACGTATAAGCCATGCAGCCCTGGCAGAGCTCAGAGTAGAAGTCAGACCCTTTGGCCTCTCATCCCGTGCTAAAGCCATTAAACTATGCTCTCCTAAGATTAGATAACCTGTGGTTTTAGTGTCTGCAAGTCTTGATGAGCAAATTCCTTTGGATAAATGCTTTTCTTGTATACTTGCCAACACAGAGTGACGTTTGGGACATGAGAGAAGGGAAATAACTTGCAGGCGTCAATTTTCAGGAGATGAATCAGATGAAGAGATAATACCCAACAGGTTAGAGCTGTTGGAGCGGCTCAGTGGTGAGGATCACATTCTGTGTCTCTGGTTTATCCTGAGTGATATGGAGAATCCAGGGTGCAACTGTACTGCCAGCAGCTTACCACGAGTTTGGATGTTGCTGGTCAGTCTGGGTCTCTGGTAGTGATGAGATATGGCACTGGAGTTTGGGCTTGGGATGATGCTAAAGGGATTGTAGTTGCATAGTACTTGCTGTTACCCTGAATAAAAAGTCCATCTTGGCTTTATATCACTTGCAGTCTGGGAAAGCTGATAGTTGAGTTGGTTTCCCTGCATAATGAATATTCCTTTTCAACACAGGTCTTCAGAGAAGGAAAGGATTGCAAAAGCCTCTTGGTGTTGTAGTAGTTTGTCTTCCTTACTGTAGCCTGGGGCTGTAAGGTAGATCAGAGCTCAGCTGAGCACATGCTGCATTTTGCTTACAGTGAAACTGCAGCATCTCCCCTCTCTTCTGACCAGGAGAGACGGTGATGGGCCAGCTGGGTCTGCAAGGAGAGATGAAATTATGCTTTCTGAGGATTTCGGGTAACTTGGCAGAGTTGTGCTGTTTATTTTGCTTTCTGTGGTAATGTGTTGTTGCTGAAACACGTGGATTTGATTTCTGGTTATGAGCATCTTTATCTGCTTCTGTAGCCATTAGCTCTCTGTCTTACCCATATGGGAAGCTGTAAGCTACTTCATCTGATAAGGCTTTTCTTATCTGTTCTGCTGTTTATTGTGTAGAATTGAAATTACTCTAGGAACTATAAAAAAGAGGATGAAGCCTGGGAATTGCAGCTGTGAAGTTGTATTTCTCTTCCCTGCACAGACCAAGATGTCAATAGAAAGGATGAATGTCTCCATGCATCAAGCCAAAGCTGAGTTCTTGGTCATGTAATTATGTTGAGAACAAAACATATGTCCTGAGATTTCCTTTCCTTCCTTACTTTATGCAGCATCAGAACACCTTGTTTGGGCTTTTTAACTCCTCAGCCTGCTTGTGAAATATTCAGTAAAGCTTGGGCTGAGTTTGCATCACTGTCAGTGCGTTGCATCTTTTTGGAGTGGCTTTGATCTTGCTTACTCCGTGCTGAGTAATTTACACTCCTCTCACATGAGCTGCAGCTTGGCCCTCTGAGAGTCTGGCCCTTGCAGCCTCTCTTGTTTCTCCTAATTGTAAGCATTTAAATGGTATTAAAGCTGCTTATCCCAGTCTTGTGCTTTGTCAGAGTCATTAACACCTCTGCAAAGAAAGTGTAAAACTCCAGTAAAGTCATCTGGTGGCACTTTGCAATGGTTTGAATGGTTCTAGAGAGAGTAGAGGGCTGGACTTCTGGTCTGAGGAGGGTGTTCAGGAGAGGTGCTGGTGGTGGTGCAGTGCCCATGGGTGGGGAGCACCCAGGTATGGTGGGCTCACCCATGGGAGGTGGTGTTCCCCTTCAGCCTGGGGTCAGGATTCCTTTCTGGGTGTGAGAAAGGCAGCTCAAGCTTTTGTTGAGTTCTTCCCCCACCACAATTCCCAAGAGGCCAGAAACATCCATCTCTTCGTGTTTGCTGTGCTTCATTTAAGGGCACATCTCAGCAATTTTCTATTCTGTTACCTTTACAAAGAGATGTTGCTGTTCAAGGGTGATCCCACCAGGAAGTCATCCAAGAAACTCCAAAGCTGGCTTTATTCTTCATCTTGTATGTGTTCTGTGCAGCAACTGTGTCACAGTGGTCTGATCTGCCTTGTGGCCATGGAGGAGTCCCACTCTTGCTCTCATTGCTTGGTCTGTCGAGCCAGTTGAGCTCTGCACTAATTAATGGGAAATTGTCATGACTAACATTAGGCTGGTAGGAAAAACTAATAGGGGTGAATAATAGCACAAGATACATGGAAATCAATGTTTTTCTCCTTGGAGGCTGTAGATGTAATCCACTTAATATTCTGTGGAACACAAGATTAATATTCTTCAGCATAATATATGTGAGGGCTTTTCTTTTTAGTTTGCTGGCAGAGGCATTGCTGGATTGCTAAAGCTGAGGGCAGAGGATTAGAGAGGGGGAAGGATGCTGACCCAACTTCCAGAGGATTCAGAAACAGCAAAATCTGGCTAGTGGAGATTAAACTTCTTCCTTGCTAGCAGGACTTTTCTGCAAGAAGTGTGCCTCACACTGGGATAGCCCCTGTTGAAAGCTGGTAGGTTGTCTTTCAACTCTTTGGATGCCTAAATTATTGGGGAATAGATCTGATTTGCTTGGGCTGTGTGGTGTGACTCTGCTGGTGGGCTCCCAGTGCAAAGCTGGCGCCTGCAGAGTGTGGAAACCAGCCCCAGTCTTGCACTTGTCCTCCTTTGCAACATAGTTTTGCCATGATTTAAACCCATAGAACTGCTAAACTTCATAGAGGTTCCTTTAAAATAATAATAAAGCAAAGCCCCTGTTCTTTTTCTTTCACAGGATGGAAAGAATGCAGTGAGTTGCCAAGCTTAAAGAGGAGTAGATACAGCAGAAATAAATAAATCAAGACAATTTATTTTAAGTTGATTAATCTGATATGTTCATAGTTTTCTAAAATAAAATCTAGCCCCAGAGAGTTTAGCAAATCAAATAACAATAACGGTAATTAATTTAGAAGCAGTTACTAATGTTTCTCATCCCCTTTTCAGATCCTTAAACACTCATGATTAATCTCACATTTATGACTGTGGGCCAAATCCTTGTGAGGATGTGCAGTGTCACTCTTGGGTTGGAGGAGGTGGGCCTGAAGAGCCGACCCCATTCCTGACTCTGTGGGAAGACTGTGGGCAGGGCTGAGCTGAGTGGCTGGTGGATGCTGGCATCTTGTTCCTCCAGGAGGGTTTGGTCTGATTTTTCAGTTGAAATTCCAATTATTTTGGGCTTCCCCACCTGCTTTGTTTTCCTGTCTTGTACTTGTCTTCAGCAGGCTGGTCCCTGTGGTCTTACAGGGCTGGCTTAGCTGCTCTGTGTGTGTTTATTATTAATGTTTTCAGCCTGCTTGTGTGAACTAATAAAAAATTGTGAAGCTCTGCGAGAAGCCAGATAATGTCACAGCTGGTTCCAGGGACCAGAGCTAGCAGAGAGCTCCCAAGGCAGGGAGGTGTCACAGGGCTCTAATTTGACAGGGAGCACAATTGGTACTGTAAAGCAAAATGCGGTGGTTGGATTTATGGGACATCAAGATGACTTGCAAAGCAAAACCTGTACATCTTCCTGGGGTGTCTGGGAGAAACGTCCCTGCACTTTGTCTCATCCAAAATGCTGTTGTAATGCAGATATCAAATGAACTAAACTAAATAACCTGTGTGC
This sequence comes from Cettia cetti, assembly GCA_013401135.1. Classification (NCBI taxonomy): domain Eukaryota; kingdom Metazoa; phylum Chordata; class Aves; order Passeriformes; family Sylviidae; genus Cettia; species Cettia cetti. Next base: position 150,730 of record VZUI01042243.1, on the reverse strand, counting down.
CTCTGCCAGGTTTACTAATTCGGGGCATTGGGGTTTGAAACAAAAAGCATTTCCCTCAATTTCTGAGTCTGTTTCACAATGTAGGAAGCCACCAAGAAATACAAAAGAGTTGCTATAGGAAATACTTCACACCCTGGCAAAAAAATTCTTGCAAATCACTTCAGCAACCGTTGATCAACGCTGATTTAAGGCTGGTTTTTTTTGGCGTGGATCAGACAGGAGCTTGCTTTTTGCTGTGGGACCTTGTTTTCCACCCAGTTTGAGTGTCTGTCATAACCAGCCTTTTAGACTTCCTACCAGGTCTGGCATTACTGGAGACAGCCAGTAAAATATAGGAAAAAAGGTGAGAAGCCTTCCTTTCCCCTTCCCCACAACTTAACTCTTGGGTGAGATGTGCATTTCTAAATTGAAACATGCAAATTAACATATATTTGTTATTCTTTTAAATAATTTTCCTAATTTGTCAAAGTAAAAGTGAGTTTATAGTACAAGGTTTTGGCAGCTTGTTGGTATAGTTGTGGGGTTTGGGTTTTTCTACTGTGTTCTGCAGAGTTCAGCTCAATAATTTGAAGTGATTTATTCCCCATATTGTCCTTTCTTGAAACTATTGCCACTGGAGAGTTATCTGCCTTTCTTGCTAACCAGCCCTTGTAGAGCCAAGTGTGAGGAGCTGACGACAAGTGACAAGCTGTGGGTAAACTCTTTGAAAAGCACAAAACCAGCAGATAACTCCATCTCCAGATGATCTGTGAAAACTGGGCTGATGTGAGAAACTCTCGACTGAATCCAGCAGGGAGGTGGTGTTTCTCCAGACATATGTACAGGGACAAGAAAATATTGAAAAGTAATGGCACCTGCTTTAATCTGGGATTCAGGGATTTCTGGAATGCATGCCTACGTGCCTGGCTTTGTGTTGGTTGTTGCTCAGATCTGTGCTGTTGAAGGCCGTAGTCTGTGGGTTGTTGATGCTACAACCCTTTTATCCCTGGCAGGTTTTCTGGTCAGCTCAGCCCACAACCATAACTGAAAAATAGACATAAGAGGTACAAAACCATCCTAGTTTAAAAAGCATAAGTTTTAAGATTGCTTTTCTTTTCTTGCTCCAAAATGCATCTGGGAGTGAGATGTTCTCCTGTTTTAAGCCATCCCTCTGGCCACAGCTCTCACTGCAAGGAGGGAGCAAGGCTGTCATTTCTTGACAAAGGTGATCCCAGACTGTGACCCCAGCAGCCTCCTGTGAGGGCTGCAGCAGCTGGAGTGTCCAGCAGTGCCTCAGGAAGGTGCAGACTGGCTCCTGTCACCCCTGCAGACAGACACAGACCTGCTGTTGGAGACTGAATGCTTGCCTGCGTGTGAGAGGGTGCTTGCCTGCGTGTGCTCCCTTCTCTTGGCATGAGCTTGGCAGCAGCTTGTGCTTTACACAGTGCATCTCTAGGACTGGGATGTTAAGAGGCTGTAGTTCCCAAAACAGCAGCCTTGGTAAGTAATTAAACCAACTCCTCTGAGACCTCATAAACCTTTGACAGTGTTTAGTGGTAGGTAAAGATTTCAGCTTGATGCAAACATTTGCTGGCCAAGGTTGAAACTCTGTTCCTCAGAGGGATGAGAACTAAACATTTAGGAATAATATCTTACTGGTCTGAAACTACACAAACGACTTCCAGTGAGGAGAGCATCCAGCTGCTGTGCTCTAATTGATGTATGCATCCGAAGAAGTGTGGTACAATACTGGTAGTGACTTTAGATCTTCTGGGGGCTATAGATGTGATTTATAATTGGCACTGCGGCTTTTTAGAGACACTGAGCTCAGCCCAAGCCTTTAATATATTGCCCTGTTGAAGTTGTGTGCTTGAATTAGGCATATGTTGAAGGGGTTGATGGCACTGAGGCTGCATTCATCTAGCAAGGCATTGAAAACCTTGGGGTTCTCTTAGCAGTTGTGCTTTTGCTGGTACTTCTGGTCTGATTGGCTTCTGGCTCTTCTAGATGAACAGTCTTCTGTGAACTGGAAGGTGGACTTGTCATACAGCTGCAAACAATTCATGAAGTCTGTCCTGGTGATTTGTGGACTGTCCTGTAGAGCTTTAAAAGGGTGAGAGGAATGGCTGCTTTGGAGGGAAACTAACTTCAAATGAAGAATGAGTACATTTGTGTTGTCTTGAGGGTTATTGAATATCTCAGCATTTTCTTACCGTGCTGAGACTGATGAGGCCACATGTTCATTTTCATTAGCCTCAAGTCAAAACTCGCTCCCTTTTGCTTGAGTGAAGAGAGATGGACTCACCATGTTGCTAGCCATGCTTTTGAAGGAGTGGGAAGAAGGCTTGGACCATTCTTGTTTTGATTAATCTAAATGTGTAGCTTGTGGATATCTTTTCCTTGGCCTGGCCTGCTCTGACATGCAATATAGGAGGAAGGTTAATTTTTGACACATCATTGTTGTCCTCTCCTCGTATCACTACTGCTTTTTGTGCTGTGGAACTCACCATTTGCAGTGCTATAACTCCATCATTTTGCTCGGAAAAAAACATCCAGGTTGGTATGTGTGTTCCTTATAGACTTGAAGCTCCCACATTTCATATTTGTGGAGAGGGTACAGAATGGCTTCTTTTTCTTTTGACGTTCTAGAAAGGAGAAACTAGGCCAGAAGAACTCTAATTTTGTGTGTGCAAGTATGAGTCTGTGAGCAGGAAATCTGGAATACTCAGTTTACTGTAGCTTCAGTGGCTTGGCCTCTGCAGAACCAAGAGGGAATGAACTGTGCATGTGCATAGGGGATTTTGTATTTTTCTTGCCTGAGCACTGGTGTTGGCTATTCCTTTGCTGGCTGGGGGTTACAAATCCACACTTACATCCTAAATTGAACAGGTAATAGTTGAAGAAGTAATACAGTTTTATTGACTGAAAAGCCCAATGTGGTGATTAGTTCTCATTTAATTTTGCTGCTGCCAACTATTGGCAAGTCTTAACATTCTGGAAAGGAAAGAGATGCTCACATGGTGGCTGGAGCTTTATTGCAGTGAGAAGCTGGGGAGGAGAGTGTTGGAGACCTGGGAGAGTGGACTTATGGTTTAGGAAGGGGGAATGGACAGAGCACAGACATGGCTCTCAGTAGGGCCTGGAAGAGCATCTCCTGGTGAGGTGCTGCAGAGGAGTGGTTCAAATAGATTTGTAAACAGGCTTCTCTGCTGTCCGGGTGAGAAATTTTTCTTCTGTTAATAACTTAGCCTTGAGAGCAGTTTTTCATACACTGCGTAGTAATGCTGTTTCTTGACTAACATCTTCTTTTAAGTTATGGAGCTGGATGTTTGGGGGTGAGGGAGGACAAACTGCTTCTTCAAAATGAAAACAAAGCCGTTGGGGAGTTCATTATTACTCTTCCAAGTGGAGCAGCTTGTATTGCTTGAGTAGGCAGGAGGTGCAGTGGTAGATGGCATTGATGATAGCTTGTTTTGTGAGTCTCTGGATGGGTGGGCGAAGGATGGGAAGGTACCAAAGCTAGCAGGAGAAGGCGTGAGATTAAACAATCCCTGTGAGGGCTGAGTAACATCCAGTAGTCCAGCATGGTTATGCTTCATTGCTTGGCTTTTATCTCAAAAAATAACTGTGCAGCCTTTTGAGGTTTTTGGCACTGCTTTAATTAATGGGCAAGCTTAGGGCTATGTCTGTGTGATTGAAACTTGAAAAAGTCATGTCCCCAACCTATTTTTTAGAAAGTTCCCAGTGACTCAATCAGTATTTTGTTGCCTTGGCCTCTGCCTTCCTGCTTTGTTTGCCACTGTCTGCAGGTATATTAACAATCCTCTCCTGGCTTGTGCAGTCTGTCTTCATATTACTCACAGGGCTGTTAACTACAAGTGCCTTGGAGATGGAGACAGCCAGCTAATTACTAAAAAGCAGCTGTGTCTTCAAGTGCTCTTCAAACCCCTCTATTTTTCTCTGAACCGCGTGTCATTTGGGGTAACTTCCCCAAGGTGATCCAGACCTTGTTTTGTCAAACTGCGTGAGTGCTACAATTCCTGCTGCAGAAGCCAGTGCAGGAAGTGTTGCAAAATGAGTGAACTGATGCACCTTCACAAGAAAGAGCACAGAACTTTGTGGAGCTTGAGATTACTGGGGTTCTGATGCCTGGATGTTTATGGCTGTTTACAGAGCTTCTAGAGCTTCCTATGAGAGGTGGCTTCACAGAGTATGGCCCAGCCCAGGCAAATGGCCTTGGGGAAATGAAATCTCAGCAGGTGTATAGTGTGAGAACTAAAGGCTTCTTCATCCTTGTACTCAGTCCTTGCAGTGATGCTTTGCATAATCAGAAACGTTACCCTGATGACAGTTTTGCCTATTGAACTCTACTGCTGAAAGGCTTTTCTGTCTCTCCTGCATTTCTTGCAAAACCTTTCTCACGTTCTGAATCAATGATCTTTCACTTCTGATTGGAGCTTGGTGGGGTTGGAAGACTCAGCTTTCAGGCAGTCGATACCTCAAGACAACCACTTGGGCTGACAGTGCTGCCATGCCAAGCTGTGTGATGCTAGGTGGGATTATGGCTCTCCTAGGCTGTCTGGGTGCTATGGCATTGCCATTAGTTTACAAGAGCCAGCTTTCTGGGAAGAATGACCCTCTGGTTTCTTCCCAGTGCCAAAATTTCTCCTTGTGACTGCCAGGACTCGTCTAGGTGGAGGCACCTGCACACAGAGCTCCCTGGGTCTCGTGTTGAGGATGATGAGTAAATGACTTTGTAAACCTGCTTTGCTTTTTTGGGATCTCCCGTTGAGGCTGTTTTATTATGGAGATGTAAAGCAGAGGCTCGTAATATCCTGATGCTTGGGAGCTTTAGTTTCTCAGGCTTTGTATCTCGGTGGAGATGAAAAAAACTCTTCTGATGCCGCAGAGCTGCTTTAGCTGATTCGTGCCTGGGGACACTCCTCTGTTACTGACCTGTAACTGCACTGCCTCTGGTTACACAGTGCTTTTTACTTCTCTAGGGTTGTAGCATTTGCTTAATGACTGGGTAGCTCCATGATTTTTGGCTGAAAGTTGTCATTAACTGCTAGAATTGGGAGACTAAGTGCACAGTGATTACAGAAGCTCCAATCTCTGATTTCCCCTCCTGTGCATCCATAGCAATCGTGGTTTAATTGGTGTGCCCCTGGGTTCCCCTCTCTTAGAGCATCTTCCCACCGTCTCCTCATGTAACCCGTCCTGTTACATCCCTTTTGTGTGGGCTTGAAGGGAGGAAAATGAGTCTCCTTCAAGGAAAACAAGCAGATTTAGTGTATGGGCTGTGTAAAAATATTTCTGGTGTTTGTGGACACCTGCAGGATGGTATTTAAAGATGGCTAACTTGTGTTCTGCTCACTCAGCATTCACCAGAGCAAACACTGATACACACCTGCAGCCCTTGGCCCTTGGGTGACTTAGCCCTGAGTGTGGATATTGCTCTCTGAATAGTCTCCTCAAGCAGTCTTGGCTCTTTTGTGCCTTGGACTCATTGAGACATCATGGTGTGGGCAAAGACATCTTTCAGCTTTAGTTCTGTGAGGTCTGGGTTAGGCAGAAGGGAGGGAGCAGTTTTGACCAGGAACCCGTGAGCCCCGCTGTGTGCTCCACGCTGATAAGTCTTCAAAAGGGAGGCCTGTTTTGTTACTGAAATTTGAATATATCCTGCTTTATCATCCACACACAGAAGTCCCTTTTCTGATAATGTACCAGTATCAAATACACTGTTTATTGAAATAAAGTGGACTTTTTTTCCCTTACCCATGATATTGCTGGAAAGGATGATGCCTCTGCATTTTTGTGTCCCCAACTGGTTTTAGCCACAGAAATATTAGTACCACTGATTTTCTTGAGAGATTAATAGTAACGTGACAATTTCCCACTTGAATTTAAGCCTGTCCTGGCTTTACCTGAGGCAACACGGTCACATCCTGGCACAAGGCAGCTCAGGACCCAACCCACCTCTGCCTGGAGGAACACTGGGTCTGCACAGCCCTTGCTGCAGGTGCTATGCTATGAAACTTTTCCCAACCCATGGGTAGCTGAAAAGTCCTATTGAGTGTTTTGCTGCTTTATGGAGAGCCTGAGTTTGCTCCTGTGTCTTCTGGCACAAGTTCTGAGTAGTAGTAGCAGGGAGGGAGGAAGGACCCTACCTTAGTTTAAGGGATCTTGGCAAAGTCCTGGTGCTACTACAGCTGTACAAATCCTTTTCTAGTTAGAGTGAAGCTAACATAGACTGAAAATTATTTATGGGTTTGTCTTAAATGTTCTCTCCTTCCATTTTAAACAATGCACTTTCTTTGCCTAAACAAACAGCTCACCTAATTTTTTCCTTTTATTTGTGGGCTTGTTATTCAATGCAGATGTTTTCAGTTACAAGAGATACAGTAGTTCTTGTGAAGCCATTCTGGGGTGTGGGAAGAGCGGGCTGCAGCAGCCTTATGGCATGTGTGTCCCTCCTGGATGGAGGAGAGGGCATCAGCAGAAGGAGGTAGGTGCCAGGCTGGAAGCAGCCGTGTGGGATGAGCTTTGCAGCCACCCCCAGCCAAATGCAGCCCAGCGCTGCTGTGAGCCCTGATCTGCAGCACAGGCTATATTTGGTCTGAGATTATTCCCTTCTTGGCCTGGATTGGTCCTGGTTGGGGCTCTGCAGGGTGGATTTCTTTTTCCCCTGGCTAACATCACCCATGCTGTGTGCCTCTCTGTTTTTCTCCCTCGCTGCCCACTCCAGCCTGCCCGAGCTGCTGTTGCTGCTTTCTGGTTCTCTCCTGGAGCATCTCAGCAGGGGCTTTGTGGGATGTACAGGATGTGCCCCTGGTACCAGGGACAGCCTATTCCCCAGCATCCATTAAGATGCAAATCTCTTTTCTGTGTATGAATCGGTCCAGGGGAAGCCAGTGGGAAGCAGGGGTTTTTTTCCTTGCCCACACCATCCTTTGCTGTGTGTTTTCTGGAAAGGCCATTAATAGCATATTATTCCTGGGTTGTAATAGTGGCTCTTGGGGAGAAACTTTTCGCTTTGACTGCCTGCTGCATGGGAGGAGAGCAGCATGTCTGGGAGGAGAGATCCAGCCCCCTGTGCTCCCTGACAGTGCTGGTGCTCCCAGAGTGTTGGCTGTGCTGAGGTGGAGCTGCCTGTGACAGCAGTAAGGGGAACAGTGTCACTCCTGGCTGTGCTGAGAAGTGCCCAGTTACCTTGGCAATGCTTCTGAAGAGATGCAGGGAGAAAACAGGATGGAGAGGGGACATTGCAGCAGAGAAACTGCCTGGCTGGTGTGAGCTGGAGCAGAAGGTGTGGGTGATGGGAGCAATGGGGGAAAGCCCTCCTGGCACAGAACTGCCCTGGTCACAGAGACAGCAGAGGCAGGTGTGGGACTGGCATCACAAGCAAGTGATGGATGAACTCAGGCAAACCTGTTGGAACCACAAATGTGATGTTTGCACACATTAGAGCAGTGAGCCTGGGATGGTGGGATGGGTTGCTCTTTAGTTTGAGGATTTGTAGAAAGAAATTTTGGGGAACATATTGCAAAAAGGAATTCTTTTTATCATAAATGTCCAGCTGCATCCCTGGATGTTTCTCCAAATCTCCTAAGTATATGCCCTAGGCACAGCTTTCTTCTGCCTTAATCTCCTAGTGAATATTCAAAAATAGATATACTTGTAGCACTGGAAGAGCCTCTTTCAGAGTTGTTTCAGCACTGCAGAGAACAACCCTTAGGAAAGAAACTCAGAAAATAAACAGCAGCTGCTGCCATGTTTCCCCTCCTCCGCCTCCTCATCCAGTGTGGAAACCCGATGTCAGATCCCTTTCCCATCCATTCCTGGCGTTTCCCTGCCTGGTACCAAGGCAGCAAAACCCACAGGCTATCCACACCCAGCTGAGATGCTGCATGCTGGAAACCTGTTGTGCTCCAGCTTCACCTGTGTCCATCCCCAGTGTCTGGATGCAGGTGTGTTTGCCCCAGGGCAGATGTGTCCCAGATGTGTCCTTGGTGGTCTCTGAGCCTTTTCCAGCACAGCTACCCTGCCCTTTGCTGCAGATTGTCCCCCTGAAGGCCAAATGGGGTTCCCAGTACCCCCAGGGCTTCCCAGGCAGCCTGAGGAAGCTGCTGGTATATGATGGAGGGGCAGGCAGAAGGGGATGTGGCATTTCTGAATGATCAGAGGGGGTTACTGTCACCCTGTCACGGAGCTGTGCCAAACCCCGACCGCTCCACAGCAGCACGTGTTCAAGCTGCCCCAGCCACCTCAGGACTCAGACTAATTTACTTTTGTGGCACTATTACTGGATGAACCTTGCTTCTGAGCTTCTCACAAAAGATCCAGTGTTTGACTTTTGGACCCAGAAGCATCTTGAGTTCATGCAGCTTTGTAATGAATGAAACCTCTGTGTCTGTAACAGGGTGGTGGGTGTCCATCTCCTCTCTCCTCAGGAGTGCTGCTGGCTGATCCTCCTTGGCCTGTTGGAGCTGGTAACTGACCTGTCTGCATCCCTTCGGATTGCAGCTGACATCCCTGGGCTTGCTGGGATGCCAAGTCATCCAGCAGTTCAAGTGACTCACAACCCAGCAGGGAGGATGAGGATGAGTGGGAGGCAAGGTGGCTGGGTGGGCTCAGGGACACACAGACCCCAGGGATGCCTCCACATCTGCCAGCTTCCAGGGGGATTGTGCTCTCCAAAATTGGAGTGATGAGTACAGGAAAAGGAGGAGCAGGAGAGTATAAATAAAGCTTCTGGAAGGGGAAAACCCTCCGAGAGGAGAAAATAGCAGCGCTGGTTATTCTTTCTTTCCCCACCCTCCCTCGTACCTCACTGCTTGTATCCTCTTTGGACTGTGCTGGTGGGTGCATGTGTGTGTGGCTGCACTTCCCCTGGCTGGGCACATGCCAAGTGGAGGGGGATCTGGGGACAGGGCTTTGTGCTTTGTTGTCACCTTTAGAAGGTATTGTCCTCATATAGCATTGCCTTGGATCTGCTCATCTCAACTGACAAACTGGGGTATCAACAGCCAGGATGGACCAAACCAAAAACGGCCTTCAGAGAGAGTAACACTAACACTGCTGACCTCAGGAATAGACCTGGACACCCCTGCTTTGAGTCCCAGAATGGCATCCTGCCAGTTAGCTTGTTTTATTCCAAAGCTGATGCATAAGAAAATATAAATTTTAATAGCAAACGTTTGCTGTTGCATTTAAAGCATGCACTGAGTGTTCATACATCGAGCAGGTGATGGATGGATGGATGGATGGATGCTCACTCATGGGCACCTGCCTGGCATCTCCCAGCCCAGGTGCTGGAGGTGGGCAGCCCTGGGTGGGTCTGTGGTGCCCAGAGTGCTGGGGCTGCGCACACAAAGCATCTGGACAGTGCCACACTTCTGCTCATTGCCTCTGTAATTCCCATCCCTGGTCTGCCTGAAAACCATAAACCACTCAAAACCCTTGTCAGAGAAATGTTGCTCTTCATCAAACGTTTGGTTTTTCAGAAGTCAATAAATACTGCTTATTTAATATTCTTTTTCTTTTCTCCTAGGATCCTGCAGGAATCTTTGAATTGGTAGAGCTCGTTGGCAATGGTACCTACGGGCAGGTCTATAAGGTAAGAGTTCCAGCTGAAGTGATCCTGTCTGCCTTGGTTGTGTGTTGAACATGGAGCATCCCAGGCACATCATCTTGACTAGGCTTTGACCATTTCAAACCTGACAAGAAGCCTGAACTCTGACCTTTTGCTCTCATGTGCAAGTACCGTGTAGCACACAGAGCTCTTATAATAAGCAATTCACATTAGATCTGAAACTGTCACAAGAAAATTAATTGCGTTTTTTTTTCCCCTTTTTCCCCACAGTTGCTTTTTATTGATTAGATGATGAGGAGGGAGTGAGAAGTCTGTGCTTTAATAGCTAAATCTCGATCTCTTCTAAGAGCTGAGTTTACGGCTGCAGTAGGCTGCCAAATGAGTTTGCTACAGTCTAGTGCTCTGCTTGCACACAGGCTGGCTGCCATCCTTTCCACTGGCAAGAACCTGCTACAGGATTAAAAACACTATTAAAATGTTTTTATTAAAGTGCCTGTTACAGTCAGTAGGATTGCTTTAAATTTTTTCTAAACATCTAGAAGCAGCAATCCAAATGAGAATAGTGAAGGGACTGTGGAGAGCAGGATTTTAAAAGCTTGAACTTCTTTACAAGAATATTTAAAATGCCCGCCTCTGCTGTATTATATCACCTGTCCCAAACACATCTTAGCTTGGGAGATTTCCAGATTTTGTCATCTTGGTGGGGTCTTTTTATGGACTATTCTTATGCATTTGGGGTGGTATTGAATTACTTCAAAGTCTGGAGTTATCTGTATTTATAAGTGGTGGGGAGATGTTTCTTGTCATGGTTGCATGCGGAATTTGCCAGCGTTTTTCATTCTGCTGGGAGTCAGTACCTCCCCTGGGCCTCACTCCCCAAGAAACTCCTGTATGTGTGGGCACAAGTGCTGTGTACATGTGTACTCATGCGTGTGTGGGCACACAGAGATCCTGCTTACCCATCGTGCCCATGTTTCATTTTAACTATAGAAAAGAATATACTCATGTGCTCCTACTCTGTGGTTTTGGAGACACAGCTCTTGCTTGTCATGCTCTAAAAGACAGCAAGCTGCCCCTGCTGAAGAGAAGGGTGTTTAAAGACCCAAGATTCCCCCATCCTCCTGCTGCTGTAGACTAATCCTGTCAGTAGAAGGATCAAGGGATTGAAGCGAACCGAAGATGAACTGGAACTTCTGGGGTTTTAAATGTGTGAATTTTTTAACTGGAATAGATTTTATTAAAAAAAATAACAAAAACAAAGGAAAAACTGCACCACCCCAAAGCTGTTCTTATCAAGGTTATATTCCAGGGAGCCTTCACCTCTGGTATTCATTGTTTTCCCACCATGTGCTCCCTGCCATGGGAGCTCCCTTCTGAACTGTTTTTCTTCTCAGCTGCTAAAATAACGGTGGAAGGTGACCTAATTTTAACTGGTTCATATTTCTAACAATCCGTGGAAACTATGTGCCTGTAACAACCTTTTCAAAGCATCATGTTTTTGTGGAGAGCAAAAAAAGGAAATAAGCTGGTGCTGCTGGTTGTGTGGCTCAGCTGGTCGGGTTTCCTCTTGCTGGGTTTGATTCTTTCTGTGTGTTACCTCAAAGGGGAAAAAAACCACCCAGAAATGTCCCAAGTGTAGGCTGAACGTTTCTGTGTTCCTTTTTCCCATGCTGTACAAGGGGAAAATCCTCCTCCTAACTGTTTTTAACTTGCTGGAGTAACTGGATTGTCCTCGGTGTGATTCACGTGGTGCTGGTGCCAGACGGGATGGTGACGGGGGTGGAGGGGAAAACATTGCTGTCCAAACCAAATTAGTAAGTATTGAGGTATGAGCTCAGGCTAAGCCTGACTTCACAGCTTTCTTAAACTGAAGTCCTGGAGTAACACATGCTCTATAAACAAAAGGAGACTTTGATATAAAACATACATAACTGTTTATGGTGTCCCACCCTAAAACCCAGCATGGAAATAAGATCTTGGCGATTCATTTTCTCCAGATACCACCGCTGTATTTATCTCTTGCTGCAAAACAAATGGATCAACTTTCAAGACACACAGACCTTCTGGCTCCATTCTAAATCAGCCCTTAGAAGTGATCCATACCTAGGAGCAGCGTCCTCTGTAATTAGATGGTTGTTCCACTGCCATTTCCAAACCCCTCTCAGGCAGGCCTGGACTGTTCACGGAATCATTCCGTTTGGAAAAGGTCTTTAAGATTGAGTCCAGACAATAACCCAGTACTGCCAAGCCCACCACTAAACCCTGTCCCTAAGTGCCACATCTACACATCTGTTAAATCCCTGCAGGGATGGTGACCTACCCCTCTCTGCTGTGTTACCCGAGGTGCACCATTGCTGCCCTCCTAGAGGCTGTGTGTGCCTCTGGTTGTGTTTTTGGGTTCTGGTGCTGGCTGCCAGCCTGAGCTCTGCAGCTCCAACCCCTGTGCTGTCACCCAGGAGCAATCACCTGGTGAGCATCACCCCCACTTCTAGTGGCTGGTCCCTCTCTGAAGCAAGAAAAGCAGCTTTGCTCTTGGAAAGAGGCATAATTGAGATTATTCCAGGCAGGGGATAATGTTTCATGTCTCTGTGCTGCAGCCTTGATGTTTCCCTTAGAAAATCTGTTTTAGCAGCATTGTCTAACACTACTGCATGGCCACATTTGTGCTGGGGTGTCCTGGTGATAACCAGCTGGCCTGCCCAGGAGCTGGGGAGAAAATATGCAAGGTGCAAACTTCTCATTGATCCCATGGGATAAAGGGCATGGTTATGTTCTTCTGGCTGCTGAACAATCTCACAGCCCAGCAGGCTGAGGAGCCTGCAAAGTGTCTAGGAGTACCACAGTAACAGGAGCCTTCAGAGAGCAGGGATTCATGAGCCAGCTTCAGCATCTGCTGCTGTTGGAGAGGTTGGGGAGGCACAGCACATGCCTTCTCCTTGCTCATAGCCGAGCTGTGTTGGCCAAGCCCAGTGTATCTTGAGAGCTCCCAGAAGGAGGGCACCCACTGCCAGAGCGTGTGCATCGGGATGCAGCTGCTGCTGCTGCTTTGATCCTGCTTTCTGGGTTTTGGTTTGAAGATCCCTTTCAGGTGGTTCACTGTGCTTCTGTGAATCAAAGCCTTGTTCTCTGAGCCTTGTGCTTAAGGCAAAGGTAACTGATTCAATTTGACCTCTGCATTTTCAAGTAAAGGTCTTTCTTTGCTCAGGAGAGCAGGTTAAAATATCCCTTTGGTTCTTCCAGCCATATCCCAGTAACACCTGGGTGCTGCAGGAGCCCTCAGCAGTGATCTGCTCTGTTCTCACTTCTCTAACCCCAACCACAAGCTCTTTGCTTTGGAAAAATGCTGAGAGAAATAACATTCCTTGTTCGCTGCTTAACAGTCTCTTGTGAATAGCTCAATTTTTATTTTAACGAGGCACCACACTGGTGATGATTTATCTCTCTAATTGAATCGGAAGCTTTTCTTTATTTTCTAATAATCTTGCATCTGATGTTACGGATTGTAAACTGGTTTTGATGAAAGACTGGGAGCTTGCTAGTTGCTTGTGCCAGACATTGCTGCAGTGTGAATTTGTGTGTCCTTGGATTTTATTTTTGTTATAGATGTTTAAGGAAATGACTATCAGGAATACAATGAGTTGGACTTGGGAATTAAGCCTTTACCTCACTGTTTTTTAGCTCATGGCTGAAAGCAACTCTAAACACAAAACTCACTATGATCCTTCAGTGCATTACCTAAACTGATCTGAGGAAATACTGCTTTTATGTCCTAGAACATTATTATTGCTGTTTATTTCTACTCTGCATGAGACCAAACAAATACTCCTTAAAATACTGTTTGTGCTTAGATTGCCTGGATAGATCAAGGCCACAACTAGTGGGGTGTCCAGCACCAATAAATATGTGGGTTCAAAGGAAAAGGACACTGGGCTACTCAAAAGTACCTGTCCAACAGATGGGTGCAAAGTCTGGGGACACATGCAGTGAGCTACTTACTGTGCACTGAGTAAGTGGAAAACCAGAGCAATCCCCCAGTGTTTTTATGGGCTTAGCCAAGGCCATTCACACAGTGGCCCATGGATGGTGTCAGCCAAGAATTATTTTGATGCAAGCCTTCACAGTAGTGAGAAAAAACATCAGCAAACAGATCAGATGGTGACCTTTGTACCTCTCATCTTGTGTACTTTACAGCGTTGAAGTAAATGATATTGAGATTACGTATTCACATGCTTCTTCCCAGCTGTGCCAGGACAGTGATCATTAATGCCGAGCGCTGCTTTGCCTCGTGCCCCTGGGGATGTGGCTCTCCATTTACAGCTTCAGCAAGGTTTTATTTTACAGGGTACAAGATAGAGTATGTGGGCACCTCTGTAACTGCACAATAACTATTGATTGCTTAATTATCTGGTAAATGCCATATAATCACCAAGCTATTATGCAGCAATAGTCTGTGCTCTAATTCAGAGCATGTGTGATCCACGTGCTGCCCGTGTCAGCTGTGGCCCTCCAAGGAGCTCCTTTACCATCACCACCTGGTGGGGCAGGGCAGGGAATCACCCCTGGGAGCCACCCCAGGGCAGGTGAAGCACCTCTGCAGGTTCCTGGCTGCCCACAGGCTGTCCATGTCCTCTGCCAGCCTAAGTGAGGCAGCTGTTTGAAGAGAATGTGGCTTTCGCAATTCCTTTTTGTTGTACTATGCCTGTCTGTCTGTGGTACAGTACACATGGGAAAAGGTTGAAGAAATGCATCCCAGGGTCTTTAGTTGGGACTTATGTATTGCCCAGCTGGTATTTGCCAGAAGTCAGGGCTGATCCACCTGGAGGCAAATGCCCAGGTTTGACCTAGTAGATGGAGATGCTGAGGTGTGTGGGTGTTAAAAGTGAATAAAATATTTGAAATCCAAGGTCAGCTGTTGCTGGAGAGCTGGAAGCAGGAGGGCTGCTGGGACAATTTGGTTTCTGAGACAAACCTGTGGGAATGTCCCAGGCACAAGCCAGTGTTTGATAATATTGTCTTGGAGTTTGCAGATGCCAGAGGAGGAGGGATGATGCGTGTCCTGTGCTCCTGGGTGCACTCCATGCACAGTGCATCCTTCCTCCTGGCATCCCCAGGCAATCCACCAGTGCAGGCTGGTGGGGTAGCAAGTGAACTTCCTAAAGAAAGACTTTCAGAAGACTCCTTTTTCCTTTAACTTATTTTTGAGGGTGGATATGAGGAATAGTGTTTAACTTTTAACACACTTTTTTAAATTTGCCTGACATCTGTCTCAGTCTGGCTGCTGCTGATCAAATGCTGGGCCCTTGTGAGAACAGAAACTCTGCAGGTTTCTGGGTCATTATTAGGAGTTCAGATAATTAGCCTGAGTCAAGAATGACAGTAATTGTTTTTAATCATCAGTTGTTTTATTGTCTCCCTGCCTGAAAGGCTGATGGTCAATAGCTCAATAATTAATCACTGTTGCTTTATCAGTGTGGAAGAAGCTACCGTGCTGTACACGGTATTTCCTGGGGATTGTTGCTGTAAAGAATTAACTGTAGTTTACATACACAGCTTTTACAGCAGCAGACTGACTGCTGTGCCTTGTTTGAGAGGCCAGACTGAAGATGTGCACAGCAGTGCCTGCAGAGCAGGTCGTGCTGCCAGCCACCCTTGTCCCAATGCCTGGCCTGCAGTGCTGGATGCTGGGTGCTGGTCCTGAGCACACCAAGGGCACCTGATGTCCCTGTTCACAGGCTGCTGAAGGAATTCAGAGCCCCATCATCCTGCAGTCTAAACAAGCAGCTCTAACCCTAGACAGCTATTGCATTTGAAGGTGCACTGTGAGCATTTCTCTTTTCCCACCTTCATGTTTAAAAAATGAACTGTGATGTTTGTGAGCTTGGGTGTGACTTGAGCTGCATTGGTGGTTCTAGTGTTACATCCTCATCTTTGGGTCTTTTTTTATGTTTTCAGGCTCTTCAGAGGTTGCTTTTGCTGCAGGGCAGGGCAGGCTGAGTGCAACCACACGTGTGTGAATGTATGTAGCCATCCTTCCTCACGCTCTGATGGTCACTTCACGTGAGGGGTTGGTCCCTCTGGTTTGGGAAGCTTCCTGGCTTTTCCCATGGTTTGGTGCTGCTCTGAGAGCTTGCTCCAGGGGACTGAGGCAGGGAAGCACTTGGTGACTGCCCACCCTGCCCTGTCCCAGGGTCCTCCTTCCATTGGGATGGTTTTGGTGTTGGCTGGACTGCTCACATCCAGACACAGACCCTTATGGGTGGGCACTGGCCGCTCATCACCTTCAAGGTCAGGGATGGCCTATGTGAGTTGAATGGATTTACAAGACTTACAAGCTGCTTTATAATCCTTCTGTATTACAAGCACAGTATTAAATATTAAGCCATTGTTTCTGCTGGGATGGCTCCATGTGCTGGCAGAGAGGATGGTGGTGCTGCCGTGTGGGGATGCTCACCAGGGCTGGGGTCTCCTCTGCTTCCACAGACACCACCTGGCAGGTGGTGCTGGGCTTTTATCAGCTCTTTCTGGGTTGCAGAAAGGGACTGGGCTGAAGTACTGGTGTGTAATAACTCCTGCAGCCTTATCAGAAGGAAAGCGGGCAACCTCAATTTATCAGCTTCCCCACGGTGTTATGGTAGCTCTGGAAGAGAAGGTCCTTTCTGTGCTGACTCAAATGGAGTGTGTGTGTGTTTCTGAAATGCAGATTTGTTTCTGAAATGCAGGCGAGAAAGTCTGAACTGAAAAATGCTTAAAATGATGCTTCATTCTTACAAAAAAAAAAATTATAAAAAAAAAAAAGGCAAAAGCTTTGTTACCAGAGCAACTGGTACATCTTGTGCTGCTTCATTTCTCTGAAACACAGAGCGAGCCCTCAGCCCTCCCTCCCCCCACAAGAAACCAGCCCCCACACACCTACGCACCAATATGTCACATTAGCTTTGCTGCTTTCTGAATAATGTAAGGGAAAGGTGCTTTTTCAGTCCTAGAGAATGCAGGTTATAAAAGATGATTAAATATGTTTCTGTATTGCCTCCCTTTAAATCTCTATTCCCTTTCCCTCCCTGCCAAGTTTGTGAAGGGAAAGGGCAGGGTGAAGGTCAGGAGCAGACTGATGCATCTATGGAGTGACATTTGTCCAGTCTCCCTTGCATTGCTGGGTGCTCTGATTCTGTAAATACTGCACAGTTTTTCAGGACCAAAAAAAAAATCTGCAGTGTCTTAGGGTGACTGCTCTTGAAGATGCCAAGTAAAGTCAGTGGTGCTGCAAAGCATGGGGAATGTTCTGTGGGTCTTGCTGTGCTGTTTGTGTGGCTGCCAGGCATGGATGAGGACAGAGGCAGAGCCCCCTCCTTGGCTTGTGGGCATTAGAAGGTGCTCTGTCCAAGCAGCTGCTTTGCAGATGGTAAGAGCAAGCACCATGTCCAGTGCCACATTCTCCTGTCCCAGAGGAATGGCTGGACTGGGAATTCAGACTTGACTTTTGTCAGATTGTTTGTAAGGACACTGAAAGTGGCAGGTGGGGGTGCTGTGTGGGGAGGTGTTTAGAAAAGAGCCAGCTCTCAGAATTGGGGTTATTGGGTGTGAAAGCATCACTCTCTGTTCTGGGAGGGATGGCTTCTGGTCTGCTGAAGCTCCCATTGCTCTGCTCACTGTACTGTCTTACCAGCAGTATTTTACAAGGGTGTGGCTGTGGCTAGTGAGTGAGGTGTGAGTGCTGTAAGGCTCGAGCGGGTTACAAAAAACATTTGCTTTTAGGTTACATCCCTCTAATGGTAACCCTGGGCTGCAGGGCACACTAGGGTGGTCTGGAGGGCAGGCCTGGGAGCTGCTGGGTGCTACCAGCATTGGAAATCCATCTATGAGGTGATGAGGAGGCTGGGCATCCCTGCACCAGTGTTTTGGAAACGAAATGCTGGGAGCAAGGCTGATTCCCAGAGGAGCAAGTACAGCAGCTGCTACTAGGTCAGCTGAGGAAAACAACCGAGAGAAGCACTGAAAAGTAGGTTTTGGAGCTGGGAGGTGTTTTGTTCCTCCCAGCTCTGAAGGTGCCACTCTCAGCTAGGAAAGCACTTTTTAGAAAGCTCACAGAAGGGGATGGGAGGAGCAGCAAGCTGTAAACGTTGGTCCAGGCTGTGGATTTGAAGGATTTGTGAATGCTGTGGTGTTTGTCTTCAGGGACGTTGCTTGCTTGTCATTTTTTTATGTCACTCCAAATTTTGATGCAGCTTGACTTGTGGCTGACCCTGAGGACTCAGAGGCAAGCGATGCCTACAGGGAGCCTGCTGGAACTCTGCAGCTTCTCCTGGTTGTGCTTTGAAGGATCACTGCAGAGAGAATGGTGTCTCTCTTGAAATCTGCTGTTTATTCTTAGGTTTACCTGGGAAGCCCTTTACACTAATTACCTAAAGATGGAAAGTGCCAAGCAAACACAGCCTGCTTCCAAATGTTGTGGGATTTTTTCCTCTTCTTGCATAAGAATGGCAGATTGGTGTAAATTTTTTTTTCTTCAGATTCTTTCTATGTCTTTAGGTGTCTTAAATTCTTGTATTGAAATGTGCACAAGGAAGTGTGTGGCTGGAAGCCCAGCTCCATCCTCAAATGCCCTTGTCTCCAGGCCATCTCAGCTCACGTGTAGGTGGCTGGGAAGGAGGTCATTTTGGGCTGCAGACAGTGCTGCAATTAGCTGGAGAGGGATGTGGGGAGACCTGAGCCTTTGTTGGCATGGGCTGCAGTGATCCAGCTCTGAGAGTCCTGTCAGGTGCCACAGCCACCTCTCCCTGTGCCCAGTGCTTACCCTTGGGCGTGGAGCATCCCAGCCCATGTGCTTACACAGTCCTCTGCCTTGGGCTGGGCTACAGACCTTTGCACTGATGTCCCAGTGGCTGCTGGTATTCTCAGACTTCCCAGGGCTTTTATGCTCTCCACTGGAGCAGGGCAGTGCTCTTTAAAAAGTGTTGGTAAATTCTTTTCATGCGTTGCCTTGGTTTTCCCAGCAGAAAGGTTGTGATGGGATGAATCCAGGAGACTCAGAAGTGGCCCACAGGTCTGCAAGAGGATGAGAAATTTAAGTGCTGGATTTGGGCTGGTGGGCTTTCTCTTAGTGTTAATGTCTGATTTAGTGTGGGGCTTTAGGATCCTCCTGGGTTGTTTGGCTACTTCATTTGTGTGGTTGGGGGTTTTCACCGAGAGTCACTGACATCAGCAGGAGGAGCAGCCTGGAGTGGAGGAGATGCTGCTTAGCTCCAGTTTCTAATATTTACAGGGATGTTTGTGACTCATGGCAGTGAGATTCCAAAAAGAATAGCCTTCTGCATGCCTTTCTTTTAACCCACTGCAAAGGTGAATCTAATAATGAGTGATACTTGAATGACCTGGACATGAAGGGACAAAAAGGGACAGCAAGGTAATCCAGCCCATTATGTTAAAAAATGGGAGCTGTGGAAGGGAGAGAGTTTTGTAAAGGACAGAAATGCATCTTTGTTTTCCAGAGGTAGAAATTCAGTATAAGCAGTGATCAGGGCTTAGGAAAAATTGCAAATTCCACTGGACTTGCCATTAGTCTCTTGTTTTTCTAGAGCAATTACAGCTGTAGTTGAAGTGGGCAGCATCAGTGGAAATGCCTTTGCGTTCCTGGACTTTGGAGATTTTCCCTTTCACACTTTAATTCAGCAGGTCCAGGATCAAGGCCAAACCTTTTCTTTTTTACATAACTAATAGAAAGCCAGTTCAGCAGAATTTCTGTAAATAGCCTGTTCCAAATGAATTGTGAATTGTGTATGCGAATGCCAATAGGGCTAACACAAGGGGTAGTTTGCCAAAGAAAATGGAAATCTTGTGTTAGAGAAGCAGGCTTCTGAAAGGCAATGTCAGATTATATTTTTGGACTCTGCAGAAACATTGTTTGCTGTAGTCATGAAACTGCCCAAAATGCACAAAAGTCTTGATCCTTGGCACTGAAGGACAGCATCCAGTGGGTGAATCCTGGTCACACACAAAACACTCAGCATCAGCCGAAAATCCTGCAGCAGCCCAGCAGTGAGCTGGGCCCTTGAACACCTGCTGAAGGAACTCCTCCAATATTTTTAATGATTTTTTTAACTGACGAAAGCCAGCATCTGTTGGGATGGTCATGGTGTGGTTTGGAGGTACTCTGCCTTTAGCATTCACACCGATTTGGGTGCTGGAGGGGTGGTGGGCATCTCAGGAAAGTCACTCAGCTGGGCAGAGGTCCAGGGCATGGCTGTCTCCCAGCAGTGATGCTGCCCATGGAGTTCAGTCCCCACAGGAGCAGCTGGATTCAAGGTCTGTCACTGTTCAACCTTTAAAAGCCACCGAGGCTGATTCTCAAGCCATTCACGTGTCTTTGGCCTGGGCTGACTTGGCCTCTGTGAATTATTGGCATTTAGCTTTGTGCAGAGAAAGGACAACACATTTGCTCCCTCAGGTTAAGCACTACAGCATCACCTCCATCTTCCAGACTTTTTCTCCCTTGTGGCAATCTTGGGGATTTGGTTTGGTTGAGGTCTTTTTTACTTGCATCTGCCCATAGTAGCTAAAACTTGGCATGGCCAAGGAAATTTGTTGCTTTTCTCATACTGTTCCACAGCAGATACAGGGCTGCAGAGGGCACCTAACAGGAGATCAACCAAAGGGCTTACAGAGAGCACAATTTTGGGCCACACCTTGTGTCTAAGGTTGCCCTTCTTCCTCAAATCTGCCCTCTTTCTTCTAGAAAAGGGCCCCAAACTTGTGATATAGTGCCTGGGGCTGTGTTTAGCAAGGACTCTGTATATCACCAGTTGGATTTAAAGGCAGTGAGGGCAGTGTGTGAGCCCCACCCTGAGCTGGCTGAGCCCCTGGCACTGGGATGTGCCTGCCAGTGAGGGTGCAAGAAGCCCCAGCTAGCTGTGAGGGCATCCTGCATCCCTCAGGAGGGGATGCAGCTCCTGGCATAGCCACAGCAGCGTGTGCCTTTGCCTCTGCTAATTATTGCCTTCAGCACTATTCCAGTGCTAGGGAATGTTCCTTGGGCTTGGGGAGCCCACAGCTGAGTTGGCATGGGGAGAAATTCAGTGACAGGCAAGAGCAAATGCTCTTGAAAGCTCCAGCAGTCACTCCCAGTATTGGATTTTCTTCTTCCCTCACTGGTGACTGTCTACAACCTGTTTGAGAAGGCACTTGAGAAGAAATAAGGTAATTACATAATTTAATAAGAGATGTGAGAATGCCATTCTGAGCACACCAGCAGTGTGGAGTAGCTGGGGCTGTGGAACGTGACTTGTCTTGCACAGGAGAGATTAATCACGTCGACTGCTGGGAGACAGGTCTGCTAGAGAGGTGGTTGTGTTGGATGCACTGTTCATATCACTCAAATTAGGCTGTGTACAAGGACTAATAAAAACAGGAGAAGAGAATTCCAGCAGAAGGGATCAATAGCTTGAAAGCATTTTAATTCAAAAGTAGAAAAATGAGAGCGGTTATGGGCAAGGAGAGTATGTTAATAAAGGAAAATGAGTATTTGTTACTGCTGGTGTGAAATGAGATAATTTAAGAGATGTTCTAAGTGCCTTTTGTCACAGTTAATGCCTTTTGTTAGGTTTCCAAGCAAAATGGAGCCTGAGACTTTCAATTTCAGGGTTCTCAGATGATCAAAATACCATGGGGCAGCCTGATCATCTCATGCTTTACTGAAATGAGGTCATCAATAACTTTTGCCTGGGTGTGATTTACACAGTTGTCAGTGTCTGAATTGCCATAATATGTCTCTGCCCAGGAAAAATGCTGCATTTGGAGGGGGGAAAAAACCAACAAAGCAGTAGCTCTCTGTTTAGTTGGTTCACTGCTAATAATGGAAACAGAAAAGTGATTACTTGTGATCCATTCAAATAGAAAGGCTCAGCCTCTAAAGCTGGAGGCATGGAAGCTGTTACAAGGTCAAGCAGTGTCCTTTAAGGAGAAACAGGTGGCAAATACTGTCAGTGGCAGATAACACATCTGCAGCATCATGAAAAGTACATCTGAAATTAAGATTAAAGGTGCTTTGCACTCGTATGGAGAGGGGAGAAAGAGAAGATAGAGATGAAATCAGAAAGAAAGAGGATTAGCTTTTGGTGGGTGACAAGCAATAGCTCTGGCCAGGGAGAGATTTAAGCAGCAAAGTGCTCAGTAACCCAGGGAATTATCAAAGGTTTCTGCAGCTGCTTCCAACTGATGCTCTTCAAGAGCCCGAAATTCTTTGTGTTTGAGCCTTTCTCTCACCCTAAGCCCATGTGTGTATGTGCACATGCAAAATCTAATCTGCAGCCCCATATGTCAAGCTGGGAATGCAAATACCAGACGCCCTGGCCATCCTCACTTGCAGGAGTCTGCTTTAATTTTAGATGCCTTAGTTTACACTGAGGCAAAAGGGGTCCTGACCTGCAGCTATGCTGGGAGACCTCATTCTTTTGTTGACTTACGCTGCAGGTCAGGGCTCCAAGAGCGTCTAAAAATGAAGTCGTGTCTTGGCAGATGTTTTCAAGTCTCTGTTTTCATAAATGGGGCTGGGGAGCTTTGCTGAAGGTCCTGCAGGAGAAACTGCATCTCTTGGCTGATGGGTATTCAGAAAAATCAGCTTATTTTAGGTGGTGAAGAGGATGGCATTAAGTTTTGTCTGTGCCATGATGCTGAGAAACCCTAGCTTGTGAAGATAGGTTTTGGCTGTAACCTCTTTGAAGAGTTAGAAGGACTTTGACCCTTAATAACTGTGGTATGGCAGTGGCTTCACCGGTGGGAAATTTGGATTTGTGTTTCCAGCTTAAAGGATCCCAAAGGAAAATACCTTCCCTGAAGCAGAAGCAGAAGGATCCAGGGGATCAAATGTGCTTTACTTGCACCTTGGGAAAAACAATCAAAGCCAATGGGTTTTTCATTCAAATTGGACCCCTTGATGCAGATCTTGTTTTTGCAAAAACTAAAAAATGTTTGGGGTTTATTCCATTTGGGAAAAAGAGTGTGTTTGCAAATCTCAAGCATTTGGGGGAACATTGTTGGTTTCCTGGTGGTGATCAATGGTGCCCAGGGCTGCTGGTCTGCAGTTCTGCTTTGCTTCCTCTGTGGCAAGATGCTCACTGACATCCAGATTATCAGGTCCATAAATACCCAGGCATCTGGGAGGCCTTCCTGGTGTCTGGTCTGTAGCTGACCTTTCATTTTGCTGGCAGAAAACAAAGATTAGCCTTGAGATCAGCAGACTACAGTGAAGATTGCACATGCATGCTGTAGGATAAAAATAGTAACATAAACTGGAAAGGGGAAATATCATATCTGTTAAAGATCATCTGTGTGCTATTAACGTACCAGTGGCCATGTCTCTCCCTGAGCTTGTGGAAGCTTTACCTGCATAAAAAAGTTGTGTCTGAACTACAACAATCTGCCAAATTTGTGTCCTGTATATATGTGGAGCTTGCCTTCTCCTTTCCTCATGTGTCCAAACCAGTCTTATCAAAGGAGAATAGTGTTTAATCCAAGGCAGGCCTCAGAAGAATAAACTACTTTGGTTTTCGTAGTCTGGTACAAAATTCTTTCTGCATTTCTTGGCACTTAGTTATTAATGAGGCATTTGTTCTGTTTGCTTGAAAACGTCCCAGCAGCCAGCACGTGTGTGCTATGCAAATTATTTGTGGTTTGGTTAAATACTGTTTTACTAGGAAGGGGAATAACTGAAATTAGGAGTGGAAAAATAAGTAACATTAACCCTCTGTAGGCTGTTCCCTTGTTAATTATTTTGGTGGTTTGGCTCTTGAACTGATTGTGCCACTGTTGTAAATGGCAATTTGGGACCTGGGCTTGAATAGTCACGTACCCCTGAGTGCTTATTTCGTGTGGCAGTGGTCCAAAAAACTGCCAGCATCCTAATTAACACACTTTTTCAATGGACAATATTAATATTCATACTATTATACTGTAAAATGAGTAATTTGAATAGGCAGAATGCCTTGCACTCTCTTGATCTCTTGTGGATTAACCTACAAAAGGCCACTGGCACTCATCCTTTTAGGCCTTAATGGGTACAAAGGCTTCTAATAAAACTGTTTGGAGCAGAGGTACCTAGAAATGTGTAGCAAATATAGTGCATGTGGTAGGGATGGTGATAATTTGTTAGAGTGGTGAAGGAAAATGTGAAGGGAAATGGTTGTAATAGATGAGCACCTCCAAATGATGGAGGAGGGAGGCAGCTCTCAGGGGTGACTGGCCCCACAACATCCATCTAAATGATGTCAGGCTGGCAGCAGTGATGCAGGAGTCCCTCAGCTGAGCTGGTGCTTAGAGGAAAATAGTACTGAGGGGGAGAAAGCAGATATATGTCTGACTGGAAAACAAAAGACTCGCAAGGCTAGTTTGTTTTATTGATGCTCACCATTAGAGGCTACCACAAGATCTACTACTGAGTTTAGCAAAAGAAATGGAAGTGCAGAGGATGCTGTGAAAGAAAAGGAATTTATCCAGGGGGAAAAGTAGAGGTGCAGCTGAAGCAGGAAATACTGGATTTAGCAAAGAGGTTGAGGTGTGAGGATTGTGGGGTATATTTGGGTAAGCCCATCTCAGTTACTGAAGGATCTACCTGAGATATGTGCCCTGTGTGTGCAGAAACCATCCTAGAGCAGACACCCTCTGCCTCTCCCAAGGTCTGACTGACCTTGAGTCCTCAAAGAAAACCTGGCTTTGGTGTCAGTATTGGGGCAAAGCTGCTGCTGAAAAAACCAGACAAGTTTCAGCACATCTTCAGTTCAGCACTCAGTGCAGAGAAGGCTGTTAGCTGGGGGAATGAGCTTTGCAGTTGCTCCATCCTCTAAAGAGTCCTTGCTGGTGCAGAGTGCAAAGGAAGGAAGTCCTTTTGGTAGCTGCAGATTTGGCTGTGGTCCCTGCAGGCCTTGGGATCCTGCAGAGAGGCTGGTCTGTCTTCAGCAGCAGAGGAGAAAACCTGTGTGAGTGCAGAATTGATGACAACAGATTTGACTGGCTCGGTGTAGGAACAAGATCACTTTTAGAAGCATCAGGGGAGACTTTGAAGAATGGATGAAAGGGAGCTGAGTGAGAGGGCAGCTGTGGACACAGATTACCTGGACCCAGGATAGTTTTTGGTGGCGTCACACACAATCTGTGCATTCCCAGGGCCTGGCACCAGTCGTGGTCTCTTATGGAGGATGCAGACACATCTTAGATCTCAACAAGCAGAAGGCATCTGTGAAGAGCAGTGTTTTTCTGCAGAGGAAGGTGACTCTGTAGTGCTACAGGGTTCACTGTATGAACTGATTTAGTTCACTTGGTGTATGGGTAGCTTTGGCTTCTGAATGAAAACTTAACCACGGAAGCTGTAGCTGCTCAGTCAGAGCAGCAAACCCCTTTCTGCAGAGCCTGGCCTGACTCTGCTCTGCTGGTGGCATCTTTGTGTTAGTCTGTGGCCTGTACAAGCTGTTAGAATGGGGCAAACCCCTTTTCCTGAAGGTAACTCATCAGCCCCTCTGCCAACAGCCAAGAAGGTGAGACAAGACTGAATTACCCAGCTGACTTTAGGTGCTGCCTTCTGTCTGAGGGTAGGACCCTAAGCATTTGTTTGTGCCTGCCCAGGCTGCATCCCTTGTCTGGTCAAAGATGGGTGGCATCACCTCTTCTCAAACAGCTTCAAATACCTCTTTCTATGATGTGTTCAGGATGAATTCTTACATTTTGGTACCACCTGTGGGCTTTTACCATAACCTGGGATTTGGTGGATCCCATGCAAACCCTGAACCTGCATGATTTACACTCCATTGCACTTTCAAACCCCAGCATGTTTGTGCATCCAGCCTACATCAGTGGTCATGTTAGCCATCACTTGGTGCATAGAGTTCCAGCTGGAGCACATCCCCATCTTCATTAAATAATAATCCTGAGAAATGGACTCAAAGCCCAAAGATCTGCGCTGAGCTCTGGTACCTGGAGAGCAGCTCTGTGGGTCTTCTCCTGTCAACTTCTGGGTAGCACATTCCCATAGGTATCTGCAAGACTGCCACTTAGTCTTCCTGGCTCTGTTAACTCAGTTTAATATTAATTATTATGGATCTTACTTTATATTTGAAAGTGAAAGGAGACAAGAAGTACATACCAGAGATTACTTGAGTCTCTAAACAAAGGACCACTAGAAAGATTGGAGACATCCCATTAGCTGGGAGCTCATGGAAAATTAGAGGCTTTTAGAGGTTATTCTTGTGAATTAAACACTGAAAACCTGTTTTGTTACTGCAGCGTTACGTGAAATAGCAAACCTCCTACAAGGAGTTTCTGATTGAATGAGTGGAAAATAAAAGTCCACATCCCAGATGCTTCTCCATGGTGGCTGTGGGGGCTGGCTGGGGCCTGGGCTTGCAGGATCCCTGTCAGCCCCAGCTTTCACCCTCTGCAGCTCTCTCCCTTGAGCAGACGATAATTTGATGAGCAGTAAGGCAAAAAAAAAAAAAACCCACAAACAAACAAAAAAAAAAAACCAAAAGGAGAGAGGAATAATAATAAATACATCTAATACTCAAGCCAGTTGGGAGGGGAGGGGAGCTGGGCTGAGTGGTGCAGAGCTGTGACTCACAGGCAGCTCTGCTCCCATGCCGAGCCAAGCGAGCACAATCCTGCAGCATCTCTGCTGACAGCCTTGGCAGCTCCCTGGCCACAGGGCTGCTCTGCTCCCCACATCCCCTCATCCTCCTCCACTCTCCTCTCCAGCCTGGTGTCTCCCACCGTGGGCAGCCCATGCCTCTGCCCTTGGCTGCAGCGGGATCGAGGAATGGGAATTGTGTGTCTGGAGCGAGGTGCAGGGTGGCACTCCTGGGCACCCTCCTGCTGGGCACATGCTCTGCTGAGCTGAGCTCCCTTGCTGCTGCTTCCATCTGCCTGTGTCTTTGCTGCCAGAGTTCATAGAAGTACCAAAATCTATTTTCCTGCTCACGCTTGCTTGTCCTTAGGTGGCCTCTTTTTGTAGAGCGGTTTCTTTTTAATTGATTATTTTTTGGAACTTTTGGGAAGAAGCCTCAGAGAAGACCTTAAAATAGAGATATCATGTAAGTTTAAATATTTTTGAGGAAGGCTGGGAAAATATTCTGCAGCCTGCTCTGTGACCTTTCCATGTCTCCTAGGAGGCTGAGATCAACTTCTTTTTGAATAATCCCCCATTTGCATTGAAAATATGGAAAAACTCATTTGTATAGCTGCATGTTTTGCTTCAAGGTGAACAGAAGAAAGTCTCAAATGTACTGACTGGTGGCAAGGCAGGGCTGATGCCAGGAGGGTGTGTCCATCAGAACACCAAGGCACAGGACATGATTTTTTATTTTTATTTTTATTTAATCTCGTGAGAAGGCTACAGTTAGCCAGGCCAGGCTTAAGGTCAGGCTCAGCTCCGCCTAAAAGCTCTCTTGGCATTTTATTCAGTTGAGCTTTAGAGGGTTTATTGCTTCATTTTTTAGCCTCAAGCCAGAAATTGTTTTGCCCCTTTTTGCAGGAAGGACATTTTCTCACAGATCCTTTGCTTTGCTGATGACGGAAGGAAATTCTTCTGAGCCAAAATATTCAAATGATGGTTTCCTTCTAGAAAAAAAAAAATCCCTTTTTCCTTTTCTTTCTTTTTTCACTGTAAAATGTGTGTATAATACAATACCTTTCTGGGGAATGTGCCATATTTTTAAGCTTTGATTCCCATTCTGGGATTTGCTTTGTTTTTAACACATCTTTGCAGCATGAGCTGCTGCTGTTCCAGCTAGTTCTGCTCACTCCTCATGGAGGCATTTAATGAGAGGTCTTCCAAGGCTCCCCTTTCTTAGCCACATGCCTTTTCCTGTCCTGGCCCAAGGTGAAGAGTGGCTGCTCCTGGAGGAGCCTGGAGCGCCCTTTGTGGGAGCAGCTCGTGGCAGTGGCTGCTGAGGCGACAGTGCCCTCCATTCCAGCTGCAGCAAAGCTGTCAGCCAGCAGCCCGAGAGGAGCACAGAAATGAACTCTTTATTTTCTAATTACTGTTATTTTGGCAGATTGTTCGGAAGGGTTTGTAACTGATCCCTGCTGCGGTGACTTTGGCGCGGGGTGGCTCACTCCAGCCTCGCCTGCAGAGCTGTGTTGTCCTGGTACAGCACCCTCAGCCTTTGTCAGAACACTGTTTCTTGCTAGTTTTCTGTAATGACAGAGGTACTTCAAGATGGGACTGAGCAGACAGTGAAAACTTCAGTGGAGGGATCTGTATGTTCATCCATCCTTCCTTGCCCCCTGGGATCCCTGGCTGCCCCAGGCAGTGCAGGTAATAGAGGTGCTATTCTGGAATAGCCCCCCTGATATCAGGGTTAGCCAGGGAGATGTCAAAACACATTGTTTTGAACAGAATGAGGTATCTGCTGACAAAGCAGATGACTTCTCTTGGTTAGGTTGAGTTCCTCACAGCTTTGCAAATTCTGGACTGTAGAGGTGTGGCACCCAGCTTGTTTGGTGTTGCAGTGAGGAGAGCAGATCACTTCTGTGGTTATTTAAGGATAAATCAATCAGCGCTCAATCTCATCCATATTTGCTCCTAATGTGTTTATTTACGTGCTCAGCCCAAGCATACCAACAGCCCTTTTAGAATCAGTGGGGAGAAGATGCTCCAATCAAAACAGAAAATTACTTTCTGCAGCATTTTATCTAAAATCCAGTCCCAGTTATTGCTTCAGGACTAGTTGGGTGTGATGAAGAACTAGAAGCCAGCAGATTATTTCAAATTCCATGTCTTTTTTTCACTTTGAGGAGACAGGATGGGGGCAAAAAAAGCTGTCAGGGCTCTTACACCAGTGTGTAAGAGGGTAGGAGAGAGAGCTTTTGGGAAGCCCCAAGGAGTTTGCTGCTGCCAGGGTGGTGGCACAGCGGTCCCAGCCCTGCACCTTGGGGTCACATCCTGGCCTCTCAGAGGAAACAGTTCCTTCGTACGGACAGAGGGATGCATGGTGGCAGGACGCCCCAAGGCAGGCAGCTGAGTCATGGCTGCAGTGAGGGGATTCTTGGGGAGCAGGGACCATCCCCCCGGTGCCCCCCAGAACATCCCTGCCCACCCTGCGGGGCTTCACATGGGACCCAGTGGGTGTTCAAGCACAGGGGAGGAGGCATCACCTCCAGCAATTAAGTTTTTCTTCATTCCCATCATTTTTCAGTTTTTGAAGCAGCATTTACATTCATACCCATTTTTCCCTGGCTGCTGCTGCATTTGTGCCGGGGGAACCTTTTTGGCGAGTGCCTCTGACAGAAATGTGTTTTCTTATCCCTTGAAGCTGAAAGCCATAAAGAATAGAATGAATTTAATGAACAGACCTTGCCGAATCACCACCTTGAAGCTCTAGCTGCTCATGTGAATCAAAACTGGCTGAAAGTAGGTCATATAGTAAAAATGAATTAGGCTTACTTCACATTTTATTGACTCTGCCAGTTTTTCATTCATAGAGGCTTATAGTTTGGAATGTATCTTGTCTTTTTAACGCTAGGCTGAGGTATAAGGGGAGAGTACTATTCCTTATTCCCTCCCTTTTGCCTTGCATGTTTCTGGTGGTTGATGGCTGAACTTTCCCTTTTGTTTATTCTTTTATTCTCCTGCACTCAAGAACTACTTAAGTGATGACCAAACTCCCATAATATGTTGACAAGTGGGAATTCAGCCTTTAGTCCTAAAAGTTTGTGCAACCCCTAGATTAGTCTTAAAGCTTCTGAGAAGGGCTGAAGTGGTGAGGAGGTGCCAGTCTGCGCTGGGGGTTACACTGGCATCTTCTCCTTGGGGCTGGGATGGGCACAGGATGGCATGGTATGGGTTAGCACAGGGAGGGGTCAGTCCTCTGCTTCCAGCCTCTATCCCTGTGAGAAGTCCTGGATTTCGGAGTGGTTGGACCTACCTTACCATCTGGCAGATGATGGCCTCCGCCTGTTAATTCGTGTAGTGTGGCTCAGCTGCATCTTGTGCAGCTTATTCAGATAAAAGTTTTAATTTTGGTGTAAATCCTTCAAGTGTCAGTGGTTCCACTGCTTGCCCATCAATCCCTGCTCGTGATTAATTGGTCTCACTCATTAATGATGTTCATTATTTCCCATTAGTCTTTGTCTGTTTTCAGTTTGGAGTCATTTGTTCTTGTGGTGTCTGACATTTTCTGTGTCTTTCTGGAATTGTGATTTCTCCTGAAATTTCTGGAACTAAGCAATCTAGTCTCAGCTTTAAGAAGAAGCTGGGAGAAAGAGGATAGAGAGAAGGCAGAAACACTGCAGTGGTGGGATCCCTGACTCTGTGTGTGCAGTGTTCATTTAAAAGTAGTTTTTTAAGGCACCACATAATGTACAGCACAGAGATTTTGTCTTGTGTAGGATTTCTGTTGTGGCTAATGGCAAAACAGGGAATGAGGGCAGCTTCTTTAATGATGGATGATTTTCTCCTGCCTTCCTGTCTCTGTTGCCTACTCTAGGTTGCACATGCTTTAAGGAAGTGAAAAATCCCTACTGATAAATTAGGATTTGTTTTGCAACCTTTTCTCTGCAATTATAGCTAACTGCTTTGATCTCAGCTGAAGACCTTTATCCAATGACAAAATATAAATCTTCTCTACCTGTGGTGTCATAACTTAAAGAAATACAGGCAGAAATTGTCTAGTTAGGGAGAGAGTCCCCACTGCTAGCCCTGTACCAGCTGACTGGGGAGGGCACAGCAGATAGTACAAGTAGCCTCTGTCCTTATAATTACTGCTGGACAATCCACACATTACCTAAAATCCCAGCCTGAAAAAATTAAACTATTTAATCTTGTATAACACAATGTGAGACATAGATGAAGGCCTGTAAGTAAGCCACTATTCTACTCTGGGAAAGGCCTTAATTGACTATTATGTGGACAATAAATCTTCCATTTTCTGTTGAGAAACAGTAATTACAGAATCTTCAGCTGCGATGGGTATCTCCTGCTGACAATAAAAGTCTGTCCATCATCAGCATCTTGGTGATGGATGCTGTGGACTACATTGTAAAGATAATATAAAATACTGTCTAGAGTATGTGCTAGCAGCCCTTTTTTTAAGCCTTGCGAGTACACATTGGGAAGGTGCTCTGTGTATCCATGAACACATCTTGATTGTCACACTTTCCGTTTTTAACAGTTCCAAGATACTTTTGCTGTCTGGCTCTTGGTTGCTAGCAAGGAGCTCCAAGGAGATAAGCTCTGCTCTTTGGTAGGTAGGAAGCTGCCTGGGCAGGCATGGCAGAGAGAGATGACCTCTTTCACTGCTTCACCAGCAAAATTGAAGCAGAAAACTGAGTGGATCAATGAGAGCCATAATCCAGTTTCCCAACGTGGAACTGGGTCATGGGAAGCATGCGTGGCTCGGGGGCTGAGCTGCTGCCTGTGACCAGGAACCTGCCCGTGGGTGCAGCTCCAGCGCTCAAGGTCACATCCAGCTGCTGTTCCTGTTCAATCTGATGGGCACTGGCTGCCCTACAATGAGTATTGGTGTGGGGAGCAGGTGAGGGGGTCAAACAGGAATTGTCTTCTATGTACATCATCGTTAGGCTGATGTGGACACTGCTGGAAGGCAAACGTGGAGTCTGTGGCTCAGGATCTGCAGCTGGAGGCAGCTCTGCTGCCCAGGCTGTCCCTGGAAGGAGGTTCTGCTGCACCTTGTCATGACTGGTTACAGAAGATCTTGACTCCAGCAGGACCATGGAGTTCCTGATAGAAACTGCTGTGATGAGCTGGTCTTGGGCAGAAATGGAGGAATAATTGTGATGAGGTCAACATGAAAAAGGAAATGTTGCCAAAACATTGTAAAGTGTACATTCTAAAAATACAATCCTCAGCACTAGCCAGCCATAGCCACTGAGGGCTCTCTGGCTTTAAAGGTGGGTTCCATTCTTGTGATGTTGAGAAAGACAAGAGGATAAAGGGCTGGAGCTAGATGGACTCTGACCTATTTTTAATTCTCAGGCTGTTTCTTGAAAAAGTATTTCTTAAAAGGAGTTGCAATCTTACTAAATGGCTGTACATCTAAATTTACTGACAATTTTAATTTTTTTTTTTTTTTAGTTTATTTCTTTTCTCATGGGCATAATCCTGCAGGAGCTGGATGGCAGCTTGACCTCTGTTTTGGAGAATGCTCAGGTAGATTGATTTTCCAGGAGTCTCATTACAGAGCCTCTTTGATTCCCCTAGAATTCAGTGCAAATCAGGGTCAGGGTGTCAGGTTGTTGCCTGCTTTGGCTGTCACGTTGCAGCACGGACTTTTTCCATGCAGGGCTCACATCCTTGGGACTGAAACTACCTCCGTATACATTGGGTGGTATGTGCATGCCTCCATCAGTGCTGCTGGGGGCTTTGGCTGAGTCCTAGCTGAGGTTCTCTTAAACAATTAGGAAGCAGGTGCTGTTCTTTGACCCTCAATTTTCTCACTTCTTTTCCCTCTCCCAATCTGTTCTTAAACCATTCTCCATCGGGCATGCGAGGAAGACAATAATGGTTTGAAGAGAGCATTAAATAGACCAATAGCCAACTTTTGTCTTTGGTAGCTGCATTTCTTTTTTCCTCTTCTCTCCTGTTTCTCTGTTATTTCTTTTTTTTCCCCCATTTCTCCATTTATTTATATCTTTCCCTGACTGAAATTGCCCTAGTTACAGCTGTCACATCCTCACTTTGTGGTGGTCTGATTTGGCAGCCCTGTTCCCTCGAAAAACTTACAGACAAATGACGGCGTTTAACTCGCAGCATCCTCTGGTTGCTCTGCACTGTCACAACAAGATTAGAGCAATTCACATAAAAGTAGAAAACCCAGCTGTCTTCTAGGAGTAAAGTCTATTCCTTCATTCCTTCCAGGATGTGAAGATGGAGCAGTTTTTTGTGGAGAGCTGCAGACCCTGTGGTTGTATGTCTGTTTAAGCCATATTAAATGTGTGCTGCATCCTCCTCTATTAGCGGTGGTTTCATGGTGTTCTCTGTCCATCCTCTGCTTGTTTTCTGGAGTTGGAGTCAACTGGGCACCATTTCATTGCTGCTGGTTTAAATCCTAGGCTGAGCCATATTGTTCCTTGGAAATGAGCAGAAGTAACTCGCTGAGATGACTGCCTAAATAATTTACTCTTGGAAGAGCATTCTTTGTGCGCTCTCTGAAGCAGTGATGAGGAAGGAAGCAGGATGCTTCTGCACAGCAGCACTTTGAAAAACATCTCCACTTCTTTTTCAGTGACACAAACAGATTTTGCAGGCCGTCTTAGTGTTCTGCTGCCTCCTGTCCAGTGACTGATGTGATCCCTTTTGGATTATACAGTATTTTTCTTCCTGTCAGGAGCAGAAATTGGCCTTGCCTTGTGGCTGGTGACAGAGGAGCTCCTGGCATTTCCTGAGATGACTCATCTCTCGCCATGTTGATACATTTGGAATGACTTTGAACTCTGTGGTGCTTTGGTAATTAATTTGGCATCTTCCTGAAAGGGCTTTCAACAGTGACTCCTTGTGAATTTTTTTGCTCTGTAAGTCATTGAGCTGTGGTGATAAGAAACTTTGTGGAAAGGGGAACTTTTTTGGGTTTCTTTGCTGCAGGATTAGTCAGATAACGCCCAGTGGGCTACAGTCTGAAAAGGATCAGATGAATGTGGTCAAAGCACAGGACTAGGATTGAAGAGCTGAATGTTTCTGCTGTGTGACATGGTTTTGGTATGATCAGGGCTGTTGACCTTTCTGTGCCTCCCTTGGCTCATCAGTGCCGTCAGCCCAAGGGGGACATTCCTCACTTTGTTACAGTTCTTGGTGCCAAAACCACATTTTCCAGCCCATCCTTCCGACTCCCTAGGGAATGGTAAATGGGCCTGTCAGCCTTCTGGAGCTCTGGTGGGGTCCTTGGTGTAGGCCCTGGGTTAAGAGAGGGGTCGTGGGGCGCCCAGGTCCTCTGCTGCAGGAGGGCTCCACAGGCATGGATCTCAGCAGGCAGATGTGCCTGTGACTGAGGAGGAGCCTCACAGCCTCCATGGGGCTGTGACTGCTCTGAGTGCTGGCACTGGCTCTGCATTCCTGCAGCACTGAGGGAGATCAGATCCCTCATGGAGAAGATTCAGTCCTGAACCTGTTTTTGGCAGTGCATGGAAGGGTTGGGGCTGGCGAGGGTACTGTTCATGTGAGGGACCAGAAGCTGCTTTTGTTTCCATAAATTTATGGCATGTGCTCCACCATGGGAGCAGCTTATAAAATCTGGGAAGCATGGTAGTTTGTTATTTGAGAATACACTTGGTTACAGGAGCAGCCTTGTGCTCTTAAATGAACTATCCAATAAAGGAAAGGGTGGGTTGCTGTGATAAAACACTGATCTGGTACAGATGTTACACTTAGTACATCTATTATTCCATTAGGGGCCACACTGCTCAGTAAAGCTGTGACCCCACAGGGAGAGCACAGGGGAGGATGAGCAGGTGAGAGATGGATTTAGTTGGAGGTGATCCAAGAAGCACCCTTTAAAATATACCAATATGGAGAGAAAAACTTCCTGCTGATTTTAAAAGAAGGGGAGCAAGTGGGGTCAGAGATCTTCCCGTGCCCTCCAGTTTGTGGCATATGTGTGTCCCCAGGCCAGATCCATCATACCTGTCTGAGTCACAGACTTCTTACTATAAGAAAATGAGAGTCCTTTTTCAGAGTGTCTTTGAAAGATGCTGCGTTTTTTGACCAAATACCTGGCACCTAGCTGTGATCTCCACAGTATGACTTTTGGACAGACGGTTTGTTAGGAGCCTCGGCTGTGCCACTGTGAAAAAGCTGGGATTTTTACAAAGGCTGCTGTTCATGGAAATAATGTAAAAATTTTATTTGTTGTCAACCATGAAAGCCCACGCTGAAGATGAAAACTCATCTTACAAACTGCTCTCTAAATTATACCCATGTGGTGTTTGGAACGTTCTGCTCAACCCTTTTAATTAAAGACTAAACTCTATGAGACAATTGCTTTCCATCCCTCCCCTCATCCCCCTTTGCTTTTTTGGCTGTTTCTTTAAAACATATTCCCTCTGTTGGGAGGAATGACTGAGTTCTGTTGCTCCTTCATCTCCCAAATGTCCAAAGGTATGTTACTTTCTGGAAGGAGTATATGCAGTGGGATGGGCTTCTTGTGGTCCCTTTTTCCCCAGTGAGCACAAAGCCCGGGTGGGTTCCATACTCTGACCCCAACCTATGGGTGAGTTGCCATGGTCAGATAAAGTGTCACCCAAAAAGCCTTGGCTGTTACATACCCTGCTCTTACTGGCAAAGTGGTCCCTTTTGGTCCATGGAGAGCTGATGGTCACCTCAGAGACGGCCATCAGAGGATTTTAGTTCCCTGTTGTGCCAAAAGCCTCCTCTTTGGTAAGAATCACTTTTTGTGGTTTCTTTTCCCTTCTTATCTGTAACTGTGGGGTCGTTACTGGTGTTGTACATCCTGGTGCTTCTGCCAGTGCTGTCAGTGCTAGGAAAGCAATCAGGGGCTTTGATGTGTCAGGTCAGCTAAGCTCAGCGTAGCGTGAGGGTTCAATTGTGCCCCCTAAATAAACAGCATTTTACCTAGTCAGCTCTTCTTTTCCTGCCTGCTTTGAGAACAGCCAGAGGTGGGGTATCTGGGAACAAAAAGGCAGCAGTGATGTGAAAAGATGAGTGAGGGACTTCTCTGATAGACAGATGACCACTACAGGAGGGCCTGGTGGTGGACCTTGCATATTGCTGGTGTTCATTGCCTGTGCAAGGAGCAAAGCTCTCTCTGTGGTCTGTTCTTCTTAATATCTTATTATCTATTTTCTTCTTGATTCCTTATGAGTAAACAGCATCAGTCTTGAGATTAAAGTTCAAATAAGAGTCTCCTGTAAGACTGATACCATTTTCTCTTTTGAGTGCTGTGCATCTACACTAAATGGCTTAGGAGTCAGGGAGCAAACAACTTTAATGAAAATATTGCTCTCATGAACCACTATGTTCTCGCAGCCTGTTACAGGAGAATCCCAGAGTGTGTTCAGTGGTGTATTTGCAAGAAATAGATGGGCAGAAGGGACTGTAAGTGGGACAGGTGCTCTTATATCACACAGAAGGAGAGAGCAATCTCATTCTTGCTGTTCGGAGGAGCAAAATGTACCTATATCAGAGCAGCAAATTGAAAAGTCGTAGGTAGAAGATTAGGTTTACTAGCTATAGAATGCCTCCTGGAATTCAAATAGACCTGTGCCATTAATAGAGCATTAAAATTTGATAGCTCTTGGCTTTGTTGGAAGTCTGAATTTACAGCTAGTTACTGGGGCATGCTGTTGACCTGGAGGAGGTGGTGGAGGGTCCCCATGGTGGCTGATAAAACGTCCACCAGCATTTCTGCTGTAGCCCTGTTCCCTTCTGTGTGTCAGCTCCAGCACCAGGGTGGTCAGGATCTGTGGTGGCCCTGCCTTGGACAGGGCTTGGACCAGATGGAGGTCACTTCCAACCCATACCCTTGCACGTTCAGAAAAGTCTGGGTGCTGTTTTTGTTTGTGGAGTCAGCAGGTGTGAGGAGCTGTCTGAGCTGAGCAAGTCTTGGTTCAGCTCTGCTGCTTTCTGACTGTCCCCACATGTGAAGTGGGTGACCAGGTGACATCCCCACCAACGGGCCCAGATTAATGTCTGATTTCTGCCCCGTCGGTTCCAGGATGTGGTGCATGTTCTGTTTGCCTGTGGACAGTGGCTGATCACTGGGAAGCCAAGGGAACATCACACTGAGCACCATGACTTTTTCCTGGCAGCTTTGGCTGGACACCATTCCTGGTTCAGGGCACGGATGTTTCCCAGGCAGGGCTGGAGGTGGGAGCAGCAGGGCTGCCTGGGCACACCGCATGCCTGATCACATCACACATCATCCCCACTGCTCACTTTGGAAGGTTTATTATTTTTAGATGAAGCAGGAGATGGGAATGTGCTGAGCTGGCTCATAAGACCTGCCAAAAAAAGAACATCTTTCAGGACTTACTTTAACTTCTATCCCTGTGTCGACAGAAGAGCAATCTACCTGGAATTGATAAGTGGTATTGCTTAGAGTCAGTAAGACTTTTGTAACACCTCCATAAGGTATGAAATCCATTACATGACTGTTGGAGGAAATCTGTCAGGATAAACATCTGAATTTAAAAATGAAGCAGGTGTTTTGCACCCAGAAAAATTTAAGTACTAGATTTTCAATACTAGTGCTAAAAAAGACCAAGGTACTTTGTGGGATAAATCATGGCATCCCCATTTGCACTGGAGCTGTTGGTGCTTATGGCATGCTGTCAGACACACAGCCCTCTGGATGAGAAAAGCAGTGGAAAATGCCAGAGTCCTGGCAGAGCTGCTGGCTCTAACATTTATGGGGTTAGGCTTTTTTTCATGTGTACTTCCCCAGTTTCATGAGTTAAACTCTTGAGTTGCTTCATGAGTTTGTAGGTGATTCTCTTCAACTTTCCAACAGCCTGTGATGTTCTGAAGTGGTCCCAGGTCCTGCTGGGCAGTGTGAGCCCACAGAGGACAGGCTGGCTGTGGGTGTTTGCCCCTGTCCCACCGTGTGCCACAGCCCAGCAGCAACTGCAGAGCAGTTTGTGTGACAGGAGGAATGTGAGGCCTCCCGCGAGCATGACGTGCACCTTCAAATATGCTCCTTTATTCTTGGCCCTTGCAGCCAGCAGATAAACTCATGACTTATAGGGTAAAGACAAACAGCAGAAGCACACCCCTGAGTTATCTTGGGTGACATTATTACTGTGATGAAGTACCTTGCAAGGATGTTATCACATTGTTTTGCTCCATTATAAGGTCAGCAATCGAGGGCTGAGTCAAGGAGGGATACGGCATTTTTGTTTTGCACAGTGAGCTTAATAGGGATAACTCATTTTTTTCCCAGACTGATAAACTGCCTTAAAAATTTTCAAATCCTGTGAAATTAGGAGTAAATTTAAACTGTATGGAGTAGAGGTAGCTTTTTATTTAAATGTTTTTGCATACCTAATCAGCAAAGCATTTAGAAGTAGTGTTGACTGTAGCTTCATTGAACCAGGGGCAGAAGAACCCCAGGTTTTTAGTGAGAGGTAATGTCTTTTATTAGAACAGCAGTTTTTAGCCAGCCTGGAGGAGCTGCCTGAGCCTTGGGGCATGCTCAGTCCTTTCCTCGGCCTGGGAGAAGATTATGAAAACATTTTCAGCAGACTGTTTCCCATGTTAGGCAGGATCTAAATCCGTTTCCTGGGGCAGTGATTCAGGTAGGGTGGGAAAGGCTGGTCCATCTCCATGCAGAATGGGTGGGATTTGTCTGCTTCCACAAAGAGATCCTTGGTTCAATGGCTGATATGAAACCCACTGAGATCAATTGGAAGGCATTAGGGATCACTTGGGTTTTGGGGACAGAGCCCAGGCAGTCTTATTTATGTCCCCATCTGGCTGCTCCCACAGAAGACAACTTGCAGGTGTCCCTGGGAGCGGGAGAGCTGGCTCAGCGAGCTCAGCTTTCTCCTTGGCTATCAGTGCTTTGCTTCCATAAGTGAATGTTTTCTGCCAGAAAAATGTTCCCAGCTATTTTTTTTTTTTCCACTGGCTTTATGGAAACACTGTGCCTTTCTTCTCCTGGCATCCCAGCTGGTGCCTGCCCTTCCTTTGGTGCATACCAAGTCCTCCCTTCGTCACGGAGAGGGGATGCCCAGACGCTCTTGCTCAAAACTGGTTTGCATTAGGAAAAAAAAAAAATACACTTTTCTGCAGATTAAAAGTTTGTTTTCCATGGAAAGGTTTGACTTTGTTTTCACACAGTTTCTTGGGGGGTTTTGTGGGGATTCTTCTCTTGTTATGGTGTTTTTTGGAGGGTTTTTAAACTATCTTTACTCAGTGCCAGCCTGGAATTGAGCATGAAAACGATGATATGCTTTTTAGCTGAATTTCCCAAAGAAATGTAGCTGCTGCCACTGGCATGGTATCAGTCTCCTCTGTATCTGAGTTAGGGAGATTTGAGATTTCCATCCTCCCAGCTCATCCCAGCCAGATTTAACAAGAGTAGAGGTCCCTGGGTCCAGCAAGTGTCGCTAAGACAGGTATTTGGAATAAGCACTCCATGGTGGTGAGGGAACAGCTGCAAACACTGACGTTATTGAGCATCGAAGAATTTATATTTATGAGTGGCAAAAAATAGTTTTCATAAACTGCAGTGCTTGTTTCTCTTCTCCTTTTTTAATGAACAGAATGACTCGTTTATACAAGATGCTTAAAGGGCCTTGTGTGCACCACTTATTTAACGGCTTGTAGTGAGCCTTGATGGGAAAGTGACCTAGTTCAAGTCCCCGGAGGCTACTGCAATAAAAATGATTATGAATAAAACTACTCTTATCACCATATGGCGGTTTCAGGCATTGCAAATACAGAGTCTTGCAGCGGTTTTGTCCAGAAATGGTGAGCTTTTTCTTAAATAAATCTATCCAGCAAAGGCAGCAGAGGAGGGGTTGCCATTATTAGTGTTCTTCCCCATGAACTGGCAGCAAAATCCTCGGTGGCTGGAAAGGGGAGGATGGGTTTTGTTCTGCAGGCTGCCCTGGATAATGTGCTTTGGGGAGCTGAAATCCTCCCATGGAACAGAATCCGTTTTGCAGGTGCAGAGCACTTTACTTTTTCCTTATAAGCCCAAGCAGAGATTTAATTGCTGCTCTTCAGAAGTGCAAAACAAGAGAATGTAATAATTAGAGCTGTCAGGGTGTCCTTTCTTTCATGCTGATGCTGACATTAGCTGGTTTAAAGCCTATTTTTAACCTCTGCAACATTGAAGACTGACTGTGTATTTTCAGTCTGGCTTTATTTGTTTCAAACTTTGTAAATTTTAAGTAGTGTAAACTGGAAGAGGTGAAGAGAAAGGGGAAACACTGGATGGAAAAAGGAAGGAAAAAGGAAAAACAAACCAAATCAAATGAAAAATGCTTTGGTAAATTATGTTCACCTTACAGTGAGGTTTTTTTCTTTTTATGAGCCTGCAAAATTCCTTCTAACTGGAAGTTGAAAAATCTCAAAACATAAAACCACAAGTGTCTGGTAAGATAAATATTGTGTTTAATGTACCTTCAGACAGTGCCTTGGATACAGCAGGCAGCACAGGGACTGTTTTTCTTCTTCAGTAGTCATGGCTTTATCCAGCTTCATCCCCAACTCCTCTAGGGGTTATCCTGATGAGCCAACAGCAACAATAGGAAACCATGATGTGCTGATTCAGCACTTAGCATATATTGCATATAGTTACATATATGTGAGTGGATATCTATGTACGTGGATTAAAGAAATTAAAATAAAAAATATATATATATGATAAGTGTTAAAAGTGAGCCACTGCTCCTCTACAGCTTTGCTGGGGCAATGGGGATCCACTGGTTTTTACTGGAGGCTTATAAAAGGCTGAGCTGGTGGAGATGCACCCATGCAGGGCACAGAGGACTTTGCCATGTTGTAGTAAATGGTTTCTCCTTATCCTGGAGGGATAAACCCAAAGGACACAGTGAAGCTGAGATGTCAGACAGGTCACAGTCCCCTGGTGCTGGTTAAATGCCTCATTTAAACTGAGGCAGGGATGGAATAAGAGCAGTGTGGTTGTGTGGTCTCAGTCTCACTAAATTAGTGCCAGAATGGGATGTTCAGACAGTCTCACCACATGGCTTCCCATATACGTTCTCATATATTTTTCTCTGTCTGGCATTTAATAATTTTTTTTTTTTTTTTTGGTACCTATCAGTGCTCCCAGCAGTAACTGGAGGCTGTAGGGGGAGGTGGGGATGGTTGTGTGGTGGAGGACTCCTCTTGGACCATCTGAGGGTAGTGTAAACTGTGCCACATTGCTGGGTAGGCACTGAAATCTTGTGGCTGTAGCTGGATAGTCCCAGTGAAAGCAGAGGATGTCTTCACAGAGGTATGTATATGTTAGCCCACTTGTTACAGGAGAGCAGAGAACGTAGTGTTGGCAGTGGATTTATTGTATTTTTTTGGTGTTTCTTGGCATGGATGACTCATTCCTTGCTTGCCCTCTTGATTCCTTGCAGATGGATTAGAGCATCATTGTGCCACTGCTTCTGGCCTGTTTCTCATGCAAGGTATTGACATCCAAAATACAGATTTCTAATCCTAAAATTACAACCTGCTCTTTCATAACAAGAAATCAGTTAGGTGATCTCCAAATAGTTCCCCAGCCTCTCGTTAGTCACTTTGCACTATTAAACTCTGAGGCATTAAAGCACAGATGTTAAATACACCCACTGGCTCTGAACCTGCCGGCCCCAAATGAGGATGGGGTAGCAAAGGATGGAGATTTCTAGCTCCAGGGGGCTTTGCGGCCCTGGGAAGTTGGTACCTTCACCTTTTCCTTCTCAAAGCCTCTTGGAGTGCATTGTGACACCCAGTGATCCTGACTTTCCTCTTACAATGGGAAAAGAGAAATATCAGAATTGCTGGGAAGCACTGATATAAATCAGACCTGAGAACTGGGGTTGAAAACTTCTTTCCATAAGGCTGGTCCAGCTGAAGTTTGTGTTCTGTAACCAAAGTTAAGCCAGAACCTTGCTCCTCCATAATAATCTCAGTTACTTGCCCATTGTGAGCACCATGATTCTGGAAGCTCTTGAGTTTTGGTTGGTTTTGTAATTAACTTTTTCTGAAAGAGCAAACCAGGACTGTGCTGTTAAGATTACTGATCTGTTTTATCCCTCCCCAGTAATCAGGAATGAAATAGGCATTTCTGCAAGCACCAGAACTAATAAACCTGGTTTCCTTTGTATTTATGTCTCGTGGTTGATTGAGTACTTTCCTAATTAAATTAGGATTCTATTATGTCTGCTTATACCTATAGTCTCTCACTCCCATTACTTTTTTGGCAGCACTGAGGCTGCTATAATTGACTGGAGAAAGGGGCTGGCAGGATTAAAAACTGCTGGAGCTAAACCTTGTGAAAGTCTGTGTCCAGCATCCTTTGCCACCCAGCTGCCTGTTGCTCTGAAGTTGGTAGGAAATAATTATCTTTGGTGTCTTTGAAGTTAGCTAACAGTGTTAAAGCTCCCAAGTGCATGCATTCATGCACCCATGTGAGTCAAATCCTGGCTTGTTCCTGAGGAAGCTGGGATAAAATGGAGGAGGGATATGGTATCTTTCTAGTCCAAGCTGAGCTCAGAGGGTTTTGCTCTGGAAGGTAAGGAATGTGTGTGGTCAGCATGTTAAAGTCTGGTCTGGCAGGCGTGGAAAGGCACGGTGCATTGTGCACTTGTGCCGTGGTAGCACCGTGAGTGAGGGGAAAATGGGCTTGCAAGTGAACACTGAGGAGTTTTTGTGTAAGCAACAGCTATTCTCAAATGCAGTACCCAGAAAACCAGGCTGGGCCTAGAAAATCGTGTGGTTGGGTGCTGGGCTAAGTCTTACTGGGTTTGGGGCAGGTGGGAGGTGGTTGAGCCTGTCTGAAAGCAAAGATGTTTCTCCGGGAGTGCTGCAGCACAGACATCAGTAGGAATAAATAGAGTGGAATAGCCCCTGGAAGGCTCACTGCCCTCATTCCTGCCTGAGGAGGGGTGACATGACACACTCTGAGCAGGAGACCCTCCAGGCTGGGTCTTTCCCCAAAGGAAGCCTTCAGGATCCTGGGGTGCATTTCAGGAACACTGCAAGAGCTTCCCATTCAAGTGTGCCTGATACATGAAAGTGGGACCCCTGTCCTGTGACAAGGTTGAGAAAACAAGTTAGTAGGTTGAAAGGTGGTGTGATAGCTTCCTTCACATGTTATGAAAATCATGGAATGATGGGAATCCTTGCTGGAAATCTGTCTTTAGTCTGAAATGTTTGTGCCAGGTTTAGTAGTATAGAAAATAGGTGAAAACCGAGGCCTTGCATGGCAGATATCCATTTGTGAATAATTACATGGCAGCAAAGCTCAATTAACCTTTTTTTAAAAAAAGAAACACAACCTTAGGACTGCAATAAAAATATGAGTTACCTGAGAAATATGAATCTTTACATTTGCCTATATGATGAGAGGGAGGAAGTGTTAAATACTAGTGTGGCAGCACAGCCAGGTCTTAGAAGAATAATCACATAAATGAAGAATGTTCTCAGCCCACATTCCCACCTTTTTTTGCCCTTTCTTAAAAGTATGTATATTCTTTTACAGGATGGAACAATTTTGTAGCCTTGGAATTGCCATTTATTCATTTCTCAGTAACTAAATTAGATGTACTTTTGCTTTTCTGAATTAGCCTGTTTCATTTTCCATGCTTTTAGGTGCTTTTAGCTCTAATTTATGTTGTGTCCAGGTGTCACAGTCAGAGAAGAATGGGTGGGGGAAGGAGAAGCCCTCTTACCAGTCCTGTCCCTGCGCTCTTTTCAGGATGAAGCTGTGGGGTCAGTGGCTTTTTACCAAGTCCTCCAACTTCCTTTTCAGATGGGTGCCAGGTACCAGGGGGATACCTGGTATTGGTTGGATGCCTTTCCATCCTTACCAGGACTGTAGTGAAAATGAAAAAGGGAAAAGCAGGACGTGGAAAACAGAGGAAAATGGAAAGACTGAAAATAAAGAGGAGGTAAGGGGAGGAAGGCAGTGAGGAGGCAGTAGGGGCTCTTAGGACTTGGAAAGCTGGAGATAAGCTGCTGTCAGGCGATGCCACAGAAAGCCTGAACTTGTATTTTTAGGGACACTTGGGTTTATACTTTACTGTAAATAGTGGGTTTGGGGGAGAAGGAGAGAAATGACTGCTCTTCCTGCCACCTGCTCCACTAGGCTTTGTTTCACTTCTGTTTTCCTTCCTTGGAACCACAGCATTTGCAGAGTGAGAGGTGTTGGCATCCTCCCACCCCATTGCTCCTGGGACTTGCCTCAGCACAGCAGAGCATTTCCAGGTGACACATGAGCCAGGGAACTGCCATGTATCACCCATCTCCTGGAAATCTGCTTTATCCACTCAGTTGTTCCATAGCAATTTACCATGTTGTACAGGTTTGCTGTATGTTGGAAGAATTTCCCTAAGTGTTTGTATTTCAAGGGGATCTGGGCTCAGAGCAGAAGAGCAAGGGCTAGGTAATCTAATTTGCATAAATTTGTTGAGGAAAATGGGATGCTTGTTTTGGAAAGGTATATTTTTGACCTGTTTATTGAGCTTTCAGAAAGAGGAAATGATTTGAGATTTCCTCAAAGGGATTTCAAACTGTCCAGGAATTTTAGGGGAGACCAAGATCTGCTTTTGTGTTGTCACATGGGGTGTTTTTCACTTCCTCTTTCTGCCTTATATTTTCACAGAAATGGGACACATTCATGCTAAATCACAGCATTGTGGATTTCTGATAGCTGGGCATGTTTTCTGAATACTTTTAAAAGACTCTTCCCCCATCAACATTTAAGACAGA
Source organism: Cettia cetti (assembly GCA_013401135.1). Lineage (NCBI taxonomy): Eukaryota > Metazoa > Chordata > Aves > Passeriformes > Sylviidae > Cettia > Cettia cetti. The sequence goes on along the minus strand of VZUI01042243.1, from coordinate 106,778 downwards.
GCATGACTTGTATTTATTTATCATCAGCATAAGCCCTTTCAGGAGGGAAGGGACCATGGCTTCAGTGCACATTAATAGGCTGCTACAGATGGCATGTTCTGAGCAGGTATAAGGAGCTTTTCCCAGGCTGCAAGTGCTGCTGAAATCTCTCACTCTTAACAACTATCCTCCACAACCACAACACCCAACTTGCTTTCAGGGGACAGCTTGGCTTGGCCATCACTCAGGTCAGCTAGTGGTGACTGATCTCCTTGCATGGCTTTTCATCTACACCAAGACAGTTTATCCCCTCTATATTTACATTTATCTTCAGGGTTGGTTTTATTTGCTGAGTTCCATTTCTTGCTGGCCCAGCACATAAATGCTTTGAAAGCCTGAGAAGACAAGGAAAGATACTGCAACAGAAATTTATAGGGGTGCTTGTGTGTGAAGAGGAACAAGATTTATTGAATTCTCTGGTTCTTCTTGATCTGGAAAGTACTGGGAACAGCAGCCTTCAGGGAATGCTTCAGCTCAGCTCTTTCAGAGATGAGTAGGAATTTGGAAATCTGGAGGAAAGAAACAAAATGTTAAAAGCTTAAAAAAGAAGTACAGAAAAAAGAAAGAGACTTGCAGCACAGGTACCTAGTCAGTTGAGATGTTTGTGTCAGAAGTTTTGATGATGGCTCATTCTTTTGTCTGAAATTACTCATCTTCCTCCTTTGTTTGAAGCACTGGAAGCTCATGGCTTGTAGGCAGCAAGGATGAGTTGTGGCTTCTGCAGTCACCTCCTGTGCAGTCCTGGTGCTGCTGCCAGTGACATCTCAATCACATCACCACTGTGAGCCTTAATCACAATTATTCACTTGCAGTTAAATAGCCAGGATGGATTTTAGTGGCCTTGCAGGCGCCCTAGAGTGAACTTGGCCTCCTAGTGCTTTTGCTGTAAACATCCTCTATTTCTCACAGTGCTGCTCCTGTCTAAGCAAATGCAACCCTGGCATTTCATTATCCTCTGGGAGTCTCCCAGCTGCCTCTGCCCACCCAGGCTCACCTCTTGCAGAATGTGAGGAGCAGTTGAACATCTCTGTCTCATCTCAGCCCATCACCTGCATCGCTGGGACAAGAGGAAATGGCTTCAAGTTGCACCAGGGGAAGTTTAGATTGGCTGTTAGGAAAAATTTCTTCACGGAAAGAGTTGTCAGGCACTGGAACAAGCTGCCTAAGGAAGCAGTTGAGTCACCACCCCTGGAGGGATTTAAAAGATGAGTAGATGTGGTGCTCAGGGATGTGGTTTAGTGCTGGACTTGGCAGTGTAAGGTTTACAGTTGGACTCGCTGATCTTAAAGGTCTTTTCCAATCTAAACGATTCTGTGATTAGTGAAACAACAACAACAACAAAAGAAGAGCCAAGCACATCTTGTAGCTCCCTCTGGGAAATGTGATGTCCATGGAAATATTAGAAATTAAATCCCAGGGTGATATTTCTGCAGCCAGTGTGTCCTGCTGAGCTACAGCTGTGGGAGGCATGAGAAATACCAGGCAATCTGACAAGTCAGTTTTCTGCTCCGAAGGCAAAGGGGCAAGTTACATTTATGATGGTATTTGTACTGAAAAACACATCTGTCCATGGGCTTTGTGTTGTTTTTATGGGCATTAGAGAGGGGGTTGATCTTTTGTTCTCACAGGCTGCTTGTTTCCCCTCTGATACTGGTCAGAAATTGGGTGATAGTAACTGAATTTTATCTTTTACCCTTCACATTTAAGGAAACCTTGTTCTGTTCTCTCATAAATGCTGGCAGCTCACTGTATGCTGATTGGAAACAGTCAGTGCTGCACTGGCAGAGCTGGCTGAGGCCAGGGTTGAAGCTGCAGAAGCCTGAGTCATCTTGTGAAGCAGATCAGCTTTTAATTACAATTTCCAGTGCACTTTTTAAGCAGTCTTGTGGAAATGCTGTGCAGAAGCATTTGAATTAAAAATGTAAAGAAATTTTGTTGACTTTTTTTTTTCTTCTCAAGTCTCCTGGGAAAACAAAAGCTGCCCTTTGCTCTGGAAAAAAATAATTAAGAATTTATAGACCGCTGTTGTTTGAATGTGTGAATGCAGGGTATGGCTGTGTGAGGAACAACTCCTGATATTCTCTAACATGTCTCTACACTTAGGCAAGGCTTAGGAGGCCTTTTGCAATATGGCATCACCCACTGCATCATCTTTATGGGGTAACTGTAGTATTATTTTCCCCATTTTACCAGGGCATAACGTTGAGCAGCAAAGAGCCCAGACTCTCACCCAAGGTCGAGAGCACTTGGTGGGAATCCAGGAATAGCACCCAGCTGCTTGGCTTGGCCTTGGCCTTGCATCCCGGGAAGTTGTCTCACACCACACATCACTGGCTGTGCTTTTTATCCTTTCTTGGAGTTTAAGATTCCTCAGTGCACTTAAAAATCAGCATTAACTCAATCAAGGCTCCAATGTAAAGGAAATTTATACACCCTGTTAAGTGTATACCAAAACTTAACCCTGACTGTGAGTGTTTGAAGGATTGGGCAAACTGACAGGTTGGGAGTTTTTCCCCTGGAAAAACACAGGGAGGTCTTTCCCTACTCTTGCATGTTGGTGGCTTCTACAAATCACCTTTGCCCACACTGTTACAGGTGAGCAGTCCCTGAATACCAAACCAGTGTTTTGTCTGACAGCCAGGTCTTGCTGAGGGGAAAGACCTTGAATATGAAAGAGCTTTTTAATATGAATCTGCCTGTAACCATTGGTTACTTTTAGTGCTTAGCAAGCATTGATCCTACTGGGAAAGGGTTAAAAGCCTGTGGTGGCCTGGGAGGAATGGAATGTTGTCCTGGCTGTAGGGAATGGGATTTCTGGGTGGCCTGAGCCGCCTTTAGGTAGGAGCAGGATGCAGCTGGTCTGGGGTGATGCATCTAAAGCTGTATCTTACCCATTTCTTTCTCTTAGTACAGCTGAAATTGCAGGTTTGTGGTGTGACTCAGTGCAGTGCCTGGCCTTGGTTCCTTCCTGGCGTGCCTAGAGCATGGCATAGTCTGTGTGGATTAGCTGTGGATGAGGTCTCACACCGAGCTTTTCAGATTTCCACTAAGATCTTTATCCAGTGGAATAAAAGGCCATCACCCCCTGCCCATATGTGTTCTCCCTGCAAAGCTGCAGGCAGCCTTCCTGAGCTGCCCACGTTCCTGCAGGCAGCTTTTGGGCTGCTTTGAGAGCTTTTTTGTCAGCTTTGTTTCACTTTGCAAATAACAGTGAGTAAAATCCATAGCCTTCACTTGGTTCCTTCAAACTGTACAGCATCGATTTGTGTCTGTACATGTTACTGCTCCCTAAGTAGGGCCCTTAATGGCTGGAGAGCCCTCCTGCACTGATAACTACATCAGGCAGTGGCTGCAGTCCTGGAATTGCCAGATAGTGATGTGCTGTGCCAGTGCTGGGCTCATCCCTCATGTCCCCAAGTGCTGAAGGTAGCAGGTACACTCAGTCCCTTCCTCCTACTCATTCCTGGGCTGTACTGTTCCCATGCAATCCCTGGGACTGGCTTAACCTTCCACTGCTAATCCCAAGTCCTCCTCCTCTTCTGCTTTCAAATCCCTGGCTAAAGCCACTCTCTGCTGTGCTGCCTTGTGGTAAGGCTGGATGGGGGCTGTATGTGGGACTGGGGGGGTGATCTTCTGGTTTGTGGGGTCTTTTAGGGCTCACTCCTTTCCTAGAGGAGCCCTTACACCCCAGTTTTTCTATTTAGCAGAGAAATGAGGACCAGTGAGGAGCCCTGCGTGTCCTGAGAGGAAGTCCTTTGCCACACAAGGCTGCCCCAGTGGTGTTTCCAGGTCTGTTTTGCAGGGAGGGCAGGGAAAGGCAGTGACCTGACTGCCTTACTGCTTCATAGGAAAGCTTTTCCTTGCTAGTGCAAGGGTAGGAAATTACTGCTGGGGAGAGGAGACTTGGAAATGGAGAAGTTGTGGAAGCAGTGTAGTTTAATCTGTTGATCCCAGCCTGCAAGGCTGGCTTAGAGGGTGAGCCACAGAGGGGCTGTTCTGCAGCAGAGTCAAAAATCCCATCTTTATCCCACACAAAGCAGTGAGTGCACGTGTGACAGACTCAAAGCAAATACAAGGATGAAGGGGTCTACATGTCATTCACCAGCCTCCCCTTTCCAATAAGCATTTCTAGAATTTTGCTACTCAATACCTGACTTGCTTGAAACATCAGACGACATGAAAGCTTTGATGCCTCCCTGTGCAGCCAAATTAGTATGTATATCACAGAGGATTGCTCTAGGCATGGATGGGTCTTTATATCAGTAGAACACAGGCACTGCAAAACGTTTATTGACTCCTGACAGTAAGTGACTTGGGGTTGGATGGGATGGACAATAAGTTGTCAAGGCTGCTCAGGGCAGACAAAAACCCTGGAGGGAACTCTGGATGAAAGGGAGTGTGATGTCCATCTGCCTTTGAGTATGTGAAGTCTAAAATTGATATTTGAGCTGACATAGAGAAATGTGCAACACAGGGGTCTGCAGTAACTCGAGTTTCGAAGTCATTGGGATTAGGAGAGCACCTCAGCTCTCCACAGCACAAGATCTGGGGTTATTTTATGTCATTCTTACACTCATTTTCCTCACACTACGACCTCAGTCACCCAGGAGATATATGTGAGACTTTCTGGCAGCTGTGGCATTTTCTCCTTAGACCCATAAATTGTAAGTACCTTTATCAGCTTGTTCTTGTTACTTCTACCACCCTGAGACAGGGACTTGGAGTCAGCTCATGACTGATGAATGAGTGAAGCCTGAATATATGAATTGGCTCAGGTGCCAGTCAGCCTTGCCACGTGGGAAGGAATCAGGGGGGTTAGATCTGTGTGATCCAAGTTGTTTGCAGGACTGGAAAGGCTCCAAGAGGGAGGCAGTGGAAGGGTTGTAAGGATGGCTTGCTCAGAAAGTGGTTCAAGGTGACTGGACATAAATCCTGGCTCATGATGGACATGTTAAGCTGTTACCAGCATTGGGACTGGATCTCAGAAGTCCCCAGATTTCTACTGGATTTGGGGTGTTAGGGTTGGTGCACAAAGGAACCTGGTGGGTTTGTGTTCAGGCTCCTTTCTACAAGCAGAGAGTCGTGGAACAGCTGGGGGTGACAGAGGTGAGAGCACCATTTGATAGCCTCTGCTGAGGTGTCCAGAGAGATCCACGGTGGGATCTCATCCTGGGCCATTGTGTCTGCAGAGAAGCAGTGCCATGTGAGGGAGCATGGGCAGCTGTACTGTGCTGTGAGCTGAGATAAAAGAGTACTGCCCTGCAGTTGCATGGAGAAACACAGGAAATGCGAAAAGCATGGCTGGGAGAGCAGGCTGGGCTGCTCAGTCAGCTGGGGTGATTCATGGGAACATGGGCATGGTTGGTTTGTGCCGTTGGCAAGCCAATGAAATGCAATGGAATCCCTTCATGAAAAGCCTTTGACAGCCATGGACTTAAATTTTCTGAATTAAATGGCTGGGAAAACACCTGAAATATTGGGCTTTCCTTCTTACTCAGTTTTCTTTACACAGTGACAAAAAAACAGCACAACCCTCAACCAGCTTTAGATAACAGATGTCTCTGTGTTACCTGGTTCCTCTGTTGCTGTCTCCTGCCACCAGTGCTGTCCACCCCTGCTGCCAGAGAGGATGCCAAGCACTCAGGTTCACAGAAGGTGGTTCTCCCTTGCTGTTGTTGGTTGAAAAATCACCTTGCACTTCACATGCCACCTCCAAAATTGGATCTTGCTACTATGAAACCAGAGCCGAAGTCAAGCAGATGGCACTGCAGAGGTGTTTCCAGAAACTCCATTAATGTCACTGTGTGAAGTGTTTTTTTCCGGAAGGGCCGTCTTAAAAACTCAGTTTGCAAGGTAATTACTGATTTGGGAAACAGCTTAAAGAGCAGGTGACACTTCACATGTTGAAAAGCAGCTGTTTAATGTGTGGCACAAATAAATGGGGTACCAAAAACTTGAGGAGGCTGAGGGGTACCTATGTCCATTGGTGTTCTGGGATGGATTGTTGTGAGAGACAGCAGCACATGTTTGCAGGCATTAAGCCCCGTCTGCCCTACAGCAGGGAGCGGGTTAGGAACAATCTCTTTTGAAAGGAATTGTTTTTCTTACAAGTACAGAAGAAATAGCAGCAGCTGCCAAAGCACACAGTGTTGTAGAGACTGTGCTGGTGCCCCTGAGCTCTGGACACAGCAGCTTGTTCTCATCCTGAGCGTTTGGTCTGAAGTCATGAGCAGCCCCAGTGATTACATTACATCTCTAGTGCTGTGGGGTGCCTTTTCCTGTGTCCTGTACAGAGCCTGCTTCACCTGTGATGAGAACTGGTGCCTGAAGCTGCTGGGCTCACCCTGGAGTTTGGGTTTGAATGTTTAAGCTGAAGTGGTTCTGGCCACAGTAAAGCCAAGGTGCCCTGGGACCATGCAGAAATGGTTGGCTGTGGGTTGCAGGCAGAGAAAGCATGTGGAAACTGGGATTTGCATGGCATTGTGCAGGTGTGACAGCTCCCTGCTGCACTCCATACCTGGCCAGGTCTGTGGTGGCTCCCTGTCACCTGTCAGTGCTCTGGGAGGCAGGTGCCAGCTGTGGGATAGCCTGGGCCCTTGGAGGAGCCTGGCTCTTTCGTGGGCCACCCTTGGGAGCCAGGCGTCTCCCTTGAGAGTACTGGGTGAAGCTCCCTGCACAGCTCGGTGCTTCCCACTGGGAGGAACAACCTGGTGCCACTATCAGGACGTGGCCTGTGTGAAAGGGTGCCTTTGTGGGTCTCCTAAAGGCAGATTTAATTTTAGTTATGAATACTGCAGCGTTGAATAGGCAGTGATGTGAAACAGAAGCACAGTGGGGGTGTTAAAGGGTGGTAATAACATGGCTGTCATGAACTAATGTTGCTGGGAACAGGCTGTGCTGCCTCCTTTTAGCTGTGAAAATGTGCACTTGCAGAGGAGCTGGGGCAAAGGGAGGACAGGCTGTGTGGGAGGGGAAGGAGCATCTCAAGCCTGGCTGCTGCCCTCCTTTCCTGCTGGGCTGCAGGTGATGGGCTGCTCCCCTTGGCAGAGACCCGTGAGGATTGCCCCATGTTGGATCTGGGAATGCTGGGGAGGGGAGCAAAGCTCACAGAGGGCCTGGGGAGGTAAATGGTGGCATCCCTTTCCTTTATCCTACTGATTCTCTCTTGAGTCCTGCTACCTTCAGTGTGGGACCAACTCAGCAAATATTTTCCTGAGACACTGCTTGTCTTTCTGGTTCTTTTATATATATTACTCTTTGTCAGGAACATCTCTCCTTGGTCCTGTGGTGCCTCAGGTTTCCATAGGCTGCTCCTAAAACTCACTTTTGGTGTATATTCTGTCTCTTGATGATCTCCATCTCTCTCTGCTCCCTGCTGTGGTGCTCAGCCCACTCCTCTCCCAGCCTAGACCTGCTCTTGTTGAGGCTTTGACCTCCCTTTCCCAGAGCAACATTTGTTCCTGGGCTCTGAGAAAACTCTGACAAATGCAGAAACACCTTGAAATCTGCTCTGCTGCAAGGTTTGCTGTGACCACCAAGAGCACAACTTCAAAAGCTGCATCTTCAAACACTTGAAGGCAAATCTGTCACAGTCCTTGGTGTGACCATGGAGGAGATGCGCAGCCTGACATGCCCCATGTGCTGGTGCTGAATGGTGCCTCAGAGAGCAGGGACAGGCTTTCTAACCAGTGTTCTTCCCTGGGTGGAAATTAGAAGTGGGGCAGGCCGTATCTAGAGGAACCATCTGCAGAAGCTTCTAGAAGGATTTGGCTCTCTGATGCTGATTTTGGGCTACTTAAGGTAATGGTTTTATTCATGGAAGAGGGAAACCTGGTTCTTCCTGAGCTGGAGGTGGGAGTCTCCAGTCTCATTTGAGCTGCAAGAGGAATAGAGGATGGGATAAGTATAAGCACTGGCGTAAGAGACGTGTTTCCCTTATATAGGGAACCTAAAACTCCAGTCTTGCTCACCTATAGGCTGTAGTGCATGTTATTTCTGGAGATGAATAATATGCTAATTTAACAATTTAGTTTGTTAATCTAATAATCCTGCCTTCTTTACTTAACGTCAGAGCTATTGTGGAGCTGCAGTAATGGAATTGCAGCTCTCCAAGCTGCAGGGTCCTGATCAGAGCTTGGACTGATACAGAGGACTGGAAAACACTTCAGTCCAAAGGTCAGCTCTGTTGGGTCAGCACAGAGCATTAGCTTGGCCCTGTGCAGTTAGAGGTGTCTGTGCTGGGAGCAGATTTAGGCTTTTCCGAGGGGAGGCTCTGGTTGTTCATTTCAAATTGAAGTATTAATAAAAATGCCCAGCAGAACACCAAAAAAGAAAAAAAAAATCCACTTTGTTTAGTTTCTCTTCAAGTTTTTTGAAGGTTTTTCAAGATTTTACTCTTTAAAATGTTGGAAAAGATGACAGGTGTAAGGGGAGGATTGGCTGTGAGTGAAATTTGTCCCTCTCATGAAAGGTCTGCTCTCCAGAATCAGCCCAAAGGAAGGTAGCAGGTTGGGCAGAGATGATGATCTGTGCTCAGGTGAGCACCTGCAGGAGAGCTCAGGTAAGCAGAGGAGTGACTCTGGAGCCTCACCTGGCCACCAAGTGAGATGGCAAACACTGGATGCAGCGTTTTTTCATAGGTTTTCCATTTCTGGTGTTAAAGCCTTGGAGTTTCAGGTGTGCCATGTTTATTGGAGAATGCCATTTCCAGAGTGTTGAAGTCTGGGGAAACAGGGACTGGTTTAAGTGGAGTTTGCCCCAAGTGGAAAGGAGTCAGTGCAATAAGTCAGTGATGTTCCTTTGGTGCCTTGAGGCAGTGAGATCACTCTGAAGCTCTGCAAATCTGCTTGTGAGCCCAGGAAATGATGGAGAGATGGTGTGGAGGGAGGGAAGGACACTGCCACTGTGGTCAGCTCCTGCTGTAGTAAGGCTGAATCCCTGGGCAGGGTGAGGACTGGAGCCCAGTCTGCAGGGAAGTTCTGAGTCCCCACGAGCTTGAAATCTCCCTCCCAGTACTGGAGTTAAGTTCAGGCAGCAACAATAAGGTTTGGCCCATGATTCCTCTTTTTTAATCAAAGAGATATATTACCCTTTGTTAAAATAAACATTTTCCCCATCCTGTTACATGACTCAATTTTTCTTATGCTGGCCTCCAATGTTTTAACTACCTTCTCAGATACATGGATTTATTTCAGATGTGTTTGAAGAGATCTGTAAACCAAGTGCAAAGCTTGTGTATGTCATTTTTAGCTAGCTTATTTTGGAGATTGCTGAATTTTCACACTAGAATAAGCCTATTTTTTACATCAGTAAGTATTTTAGCCCCTCAGACTAGTTGGGAGAGGGGATTTTGGCACCCTCAAGATTGCTTTCAATGGGAAACCAAGTACATAAATGTGCCTGTACTCTGTGAAAGCTGAGAACAAATCGTGCCAGGTGCTATAAAATGCTCTAATGTACAGTAGGATGGCAGTTCAGATTCACGGCTCCTGTTGGAAGGCAAAGCTCCTTCTCCCAGGAAAAAATGGATGTAGTTTTCAGTGCATTAGTGCTGAAGTGCCTTCATGCTAAAAATCTTGGACTGAGTCCCTGAACTACAGGAAAACAAGGAACTGGCAGGACCTAGACCATGGAGCTGTGAGAAGTTCTGGCCCATCCCAAGAGATCTTCACTGCAGAAGGTTTTGGATGCTGAAACAGTCTGGAAGAAATGAGACTCAACAGTGGTCACCTTGAGTGGTGCATTGGCAGAAGTAGGGCTGGGCAAAAAGGTTTTTGTAGCACTTACCAAAAAGTATACTTGAACACAGAAAAGTGAATTGCTGGCTTCTAACCTAGTAAAATCTCTGGTGTCCTGTGCATGTTGTAGGAGGAATAAGCAGGATGTGGTGATGCTGAGGATGTGCAGTCTCGTGGCTGGGGTTGGAGGCTGGGGTTGGACAGTAGAAAGGGTGGTTGTTGGGATGCTGGCACCAGGCTCAGTATTTTAGCTGCAACAGAAATGTAATGGAAGAAATTTATTTGGAAGGCTTCTCTGCTGCCAAAGTGGTAATATTTGGACTTTTATGAGACTTTTTGTTGTTTGTCTCAGTTCACTGAGATTTCTGTATGAGACACAGTGTTCCTCAGTGGTGAGGGCTGATGTTGTGGTCTGGTCCCAGCAGGGCTGTACTTGTTGAAATTTCAGCACTGCTTTGCAAGAGCACCCTAATCCCACTCATTTTAGTATTTACATGAGTAAGGGCAGTGCAAAATGGTTGGATTATAAGTGTTTTGCTGTAAGGTATCAGACATACAACATGGTTACTCCATTAAGTGGCTGCAGTGCTGATTTTGTATGCGTTGGGCATTGGAGGCTTCGTGTCCAGGCTGGGAAGTGTTAGAGATGTTGCTCTGCCTGGCAGAAGGAAATGGGAGCTCTGCATTTCCCAACCAAGTGACAATTCTGGTTGTGTCCCACTGGCTGCAGCAAGTGGTAGGTCACTTATTTTGTTGGATGAATAAAAGCCAACAGCACAAGTTAAGTGAATATGATGGAATTAATTTCTGAGTACAAAAATTGCAGTTTTTGCTTAGAGGTGATATCCATGCTTGTGCAAGGAAAATGTTAAAAAGCAGCAATCAATCATCCTCTTTCTGTTCTTAAATGTGGACTTGAATTTTGGGCCAAGATATGCAGTTGTTGTCTACAAAGGCTGATATTGAGGCCAGGGTTTATTTATTTAGTAAACATAATGCCTGAATGCATCAATTGATGTTTAAAAGCATGTACCAATGTTTTCATTGTGTGCTGGTCCACTACACTTATGGAGTGTGAGGACCACAACCTTTGAAGAAAAAAACTTGTGCTGCTTGCTTCATTTGTAGAAATTAGTCTTAATACTTGACATTATCAAGTTAGTGATAGTTGATATAACATTTTGAGAGTAATTAGGAGCATGAATTTATGGTCAGATGGATGTTTAATTAAAAATTGTGGCAGCCTTGAAGATCATGCTTGAATAATCCTGAGGCTGGAATGTGGGTTTGTATCCAAGTGAGCCTTGACAGTGAATCTGGAGAGGGGGAAATGCTTTAGTAGCTCAGTGCTCCCCTATGTGTTTTATGCCATTGTAGCCATCAGTGTCTGTAACAGGGATTCATGAAGATGAAGAGCCACAAGCAGAACCTGCCTTGGAAACGAGCAGGGAGATGCTGGAGCATGTTTGTGTGTTTGAGGCCTCTGGGAGCTGTACCCCAGGTGGTGCTGGCAGTGTTCTGCAAACCTTGCAGTGCTGACTGTGAACAGCCAACATGGGGTAACCAAAGTCCTCCTGGGGAGCTCTTCCCTTCCTCTCCTTGGATTTCTGGAGGTTCAGACACCGTCCCACGTGAGTGGGGAGGGAATGTTGGGAAAGCCCATGGTTACATCCAAAGCAAAGGTGGTGTCATGCAGGAGTTTGAGCCCTGCAGCAGAATGGGAGTGGTGGTGGGATGGTGGGATGTGGTGGAAGGTTGGGCTCAGGGAGTGATCCTGGTCCTTGAGAACCTCATGCCTTTCTGTGTGCATGTGGAAGCAGCTCACCACCCACCAGCCACCACCAAGCAGAAAAATCCTGAACAATAGGAGACAAAGAGGGTGGGAAGACAAAATGTTGCAGATTGCTAAGGAGCATCAGCTCCCTTTCCACCAGCAGACAGGAGGCGGAGGGCAGGCAGGGAGTGAGGAGGGCCCAGGGAGCAAGGGTGGCTCAGTGATGGCTGTCCCCTGCCACCTGCCTTTCCTTCTGTCACCAAAAATGTTGCTGGTGCTGTGGTCTGAAGGCTTTGAAGTGGCTTTTACCCAGGAAAGATTCCATCATCCTGAGGACTTTGCCTTCAGGCAGCTGCACCCTTTCCAACATGCCTATGGGGGCACCAAAATGGAAGACTTTTTTAAAAGTGGAGATTTTCTGTTGAACCACAACACTTCTTGCCTGTTTTGAGCCACATCTTTGGTGTCAAGGAGGCAGAGTTGAGCAGGGAAGCAGGACTAGGTCTCAGTCTTTATGTGGCTTTTGGGTGGAGGCCACTGCTGTGGTGATGTTTAAAGGAAAAAATCAACAAGTTTTGGTGGATAGAAGACACACTGGAGGTAAAAGCATCACAACCGAGCTTTTTGGTGCTTTTCTTATTTTGATATCAGTCCTCTTCTGTAGCTTTCTTACAGCAGCACAGATTAACTCTGGACAGCTTAACACTTGACATTAATTAATTCCCAATTTCAGTTTGCCTTGGCTTTGGCAGAGGTGGTTCCACATCCTGACTGAATACTTTGGAGAGACTGCAGGGGCATGGGGGCTTCTGGTTTTGCTTCCAGGCTTTGGGCACAGGCATTGGAATTGGTGTGGCCAAGGTGCCAGAGGTGGCTGATGCTGTGAGAGGGGTTTATTGCTGCCATGGCATCTTTTAATGGGTACAAGTTGGATGTTGATTTAATTCTTCTGTTGCATCTCTCACTTCCAATTCTCAGCATCTTCCTCCAGCCTGTTTGTATCTTTATTGCAAATTCAAGAACATCTGCAGTAGGGTAAAAATCAACTGGGTTTTCTAAACTATTTATGAAGGTTTCACAGCAAATCTCAGTGCTGAGCAGTAGGTTGAATTAAAAGGGATGGGTTGACTGGTGAGGAGATGCCTGTTTTCCCCAGATGGCTTCATCTGCCAGGGTGAAGCTCTACAATCCATTGTCATGAACAAACTATAGAAAAAGCAAACCTTTGCTACAATATCCCAGGGTGAACACTTACTGGTTCTACTCCACCTGATTTTTGCGTGACTAAGTGCCCCTCATGGCTTACATTAACATATGTTTCCAAGTGGTTTATTTTGTTTTGGTAAATGCTTACATGATATTAAGTTCCTTACCATTGTCTGTAAATGTGTGGGAGGCGTGCAAGGAGGCATCAGTTTCCTGGGAGAAGGATGCTGTGGCCACACAGGGATCCCTTTCCACTTGGCTGGTACTGAGGGAAGCAGGAGCACTTCACCACAGCAAAGCTGGGGCATTTCCTTAAAATGCAAAATGAGGTGGTGATGCATCATGTGAAGGCAGGTATAACTCCTAAATCCATGGTTTGAAATGTCCCTCCTCCTCCTCCAGCTCACGGGAGATGGGGCCTGCCATGGTGCAAGTGTTTACTCTGCTGGTGCTCTGTGGGCTTTAATTAAAGTGTCAGTACACATGGGGACTTCCTGGGCAAGCCAACAAGGACGAATTAGGGAAGAGGAGGATTTGTTTCTACAGATCATGCTGTCTAAATAGATGGTGTCTAGCGACCTGCCCCTCCTTCCCGACGGCCACATCCAGGGGATGCTTCAGCCACAGCCTGGGGCTGCTGGGCTGCGCTTGGTTTTATTACTTTTTGTGTCACACATATTTTAAAATAAAGCTCTTTTTCTGCTGTTAGAACATGGGGTTGCTCAGGACACATAAATTGTGTTAATAAATGAGCGAGGAGCCCTGGTGGTGAATTGGCTTCCTGGTGTAGTCATAAATTTGGAGAGGATGATGCTGCCTTGCTCCACAGCCAGCACGTGGGTTTGCTTCCCAGCGCCATTCCTGGAAACCTGAGGGACCAAGGAGAGGTTCCCATGTCTGGTAATTTAGGGTTCTTGAGCTGAGATGGTGTGAAAGACCATCTCCAGTCTGCAGGAGGGCTGAGAGACCTGACACAAACCCCAGCTGATCAACATGCACATTGCTGTGAGGGCCGGAGGAGCCTGCAATTTAGGAAAAGCTTCTATTTCTCCCTGTTTCTGCCATGCTGCAGCTTGACCTCTCTTCGCCTCTGCTCCTGGTTCTGCCCTTGGTGTGCTAATTATCAATGCTGCAGGGCAGGAGCTGCCATTCCCTCTGTGTCTTCCACACCATATCTCACATGATGGGGCCTTGGGCAGCTCTCATAGTAAATAGGGATGTAGACTAGGAAATAGAGATGCTTCCCTTTGCCTTCCAGCTGCCCTGTTAGGATCAGCATTTGCTGGCTTTCCTGGAGGAAAAGCATCTTTTCCTCAGGCTGCCTGGTTTGGAAGCAGAGCACATGTCCTCCAGTTGGGGGTGGGAATAATTTGATATGAGCAATTTGGATATGATATTGAGTGATCCATTTCTCAGGAAAGGAGGAAAGACTGGGAATTGCCTTGCTTGATAGCAGTTGTGTTGGTTTTAAGACCTCATAAATAATTGGAACTCTTTTATATTTTCACCATCTCTCCCAGGCATCTTCCCATTACGATTAATGTAGTCGAGCACTGTGCAACAAACAGTTCATTGCGGTGATTTGCTGGTTTTTTCAGTTGCTGAAAATTTTAAAAACCTCTCTAGTCAGCTAACCAAGTCTTTCTGAAAATGAATGAATTACTGGTCAGAGTGAATATGGTGTCCTGCAGGCCAGGCTGTGTCCCCAGGTGTGTGAGAGCTGGGATGGGACCTGAGTGGTGGGTATCCCAGCCAGCACACTCCCATCATCTCAGCTCCAGCAGCCCATTTCCAGCCGAGTCATGCTCTGTGCTCAGGAGAGGCCCCAAGCTGGTTTTTTGTGCATGGCTGAGCATTAAAGGGTATTTCCAGCACTTGTTTGCCAGGAAAATACAGCACTGAAGGCCATGTACTAATTAATTGTAATGGCAGGAGGAAGGGGAGGGAATTGCTTTCTCATCATGGCTGCTGTGAAGATGCTCTTGAAAAAGCAACAAATAATGTGTGGATGCTGCCAGGGCGAGGAGATTGTTTAAGGATATTGTTCACTGTGAGGAAAACATTGTCACTGAGCAAAACCAAACCCATTTCTCCCTTTTCTTTTGCAGGGTCGTCATGTTAAAACAGGCCAGCTTGCTGCTATTAAGGTTATGGACGTCACCGGGGTAATGTATCCTCATCCTGCATCCTTAAATTGCAGATAAGAGGGGAAAGGGGATGGGGTGTGATAATATGTGGGGGTGGGTGGAAGACTGATGTTCACGGGAAGTGAATTGCCTTTGTCTTAATGTGATATGTGCCATTAAAAGGTTTTAGTTTTAATGAGTATGTGAGAAAAAAATAAATCTGGAAGAGTTTTGGAAATTAAGTGTTTATATGCTGAAACAAAGCAGCATCCAGTTCCAGCAGTGGCTCTTTTAAATGCCCTAATAAATTCTGAAGAAAATTATAGAATGATTTGGGTTGGAAGGGACCATAAAGACCATCCAGTTCCAGTCCCTGCCATGGGACACCTTCCACTGTCCCAGGCTGCTCCAAGCCCCATCCAGCCTGGCCTTGGACACTTCCAGAGTTGGGGCAGCCACAGCTTCTCTGGGCAACCTGTGCCAGGGCCTGATGACCCTCACAGAGAAAAATTTCTTCCCAATATCCCATATAACCCTGACCCCTGTCAGTTTGAAGCCATTCCCTCTTGTCCTATTGCACATGACCTTGTCAAAAGTAGCAACAGGATTGTGTATTCATAACTCATTTCTGCTTCTCTGCATCTCTGATTTTCACTGAAGAGCTTTTGTTCACCAAAAGTATGTTGCAGTTATTGTCATGAATAACTTCATGAGGCAAGTTGAATAATTCCTGTGCATCCTACTGACAAAGAGGAAAAAAACTACACCACCATGGTCTCAAAGGTGGCTCTTTTGAAACTTGTGTCAGACTGAGAACCAAGAATTTACAAATCATCGAATGAATAACAAAATTTAGGGTAAAGGATGGTTTTGCCATTTCCCAATCACCACAAAACAAAAAATAAGTTGCTACGATCTGAAAACCTAGATGCATTTAAGAGTGTGGCATGAAGATGTTTTATTCTTGAGTTGGTTTGGTTTTTTTTTTCTAAGTGCAGTACTATCCCTTGCAAAGTTCCTGCACTGGAAACAATGTTAGGTTTTGGAGTAAGAAAGTGCTTCACTGTGTTTTGGTTTGTGGGGTTTTTTTGGCTGGAATAACACATTTCAAAATTAAGACTCGATCACAATCTACCCAGCTTAATTTTTGAGTTAATGTCTTTAATAGCTTTCAGGAGCTCAGCACATGCAGAAATGACTCTCTGTGAAAGCAGTCAGCTGGCCTTGGGAATCTGTTTTGAAATACCTTAGATGCTGTGGTGTGATATTAATATCTATGGGACCTTCATCCAGGTTATTTTTGGTGCTAACAGGTGAAATGGTGTGTGGAAATAAGTCTGTAAATGTGAATGAGATTTGTTCCTGTTTACTTGTAGTATCTACAAGTGCCATTTATCTTGTTCCCGTGGGAAGCAGGCTCTAAGGGAATAGGCAGACCCACCAGGCATAAACCCATGGCATAAATAGCAGTGAAATTCCCATGGGATGAGGTCTGATGTTAGAATGAATTTTAGCTGAGAAATCAAAGTATTACTCTGAAGCTAAACACAGGCTTAAATTTGAATCCACACTTAATTCAGTAGTTTTAAAATACCCTCACTTCCAATGAAAGATATTGGGGGAAAGTACCTGAAATCTGATATTGCCCAATAATAATTTCATACACATCTTTAAGTAGATGTCCCTGATCTAAGACTTTGCCTTGTAAAGCTGAGCCTCGTGTCTGAATGTATGAGGTGTAAATCAGATACTTGTCATGGGATGTGGCTTTTGGATATTTAATTATTTTCCATTTAAGCTATTTTTAGACAGGGAAGGCTCATTCAGGGGGGGTTGGGCAGTGACCACGGTGCAGACAGTGCTAACCTGTGCTCTGGTAAGGGCTGCATGAGCTTCATAGCTCTTGGGGCTGAAGGCACTTCTAGAGCCTGCAGGAGTGGTCCTGGGCATTGCTTCTGGAGGAATTTCTGAAGCTGGTGCCTGCACTGTGCCTACAGCCATGCTTGGCACCTGCTCTAGGCTCAGTGCAGTTGGTGCTGCTGAAAACCCAAACTCAGTCCTTCACTTCCTCCTCACACACAATTTCAGAGCTGCTGCTGCTTCATTTGATCCTGACCTTCCATCCCACCTGTTTTTCCAGGATATCCCTGATGACAGTGTGTCTTTCAGAAGTCAGCAGAGAACAGAACAGAACATCCCAGCCATAGCCATCTGCAGCTTTTGGAGTGTATAGCCCAGATTGGATGGGGCTCTGAGCAACTTGGTCTAGAGTGGAAGGTGCCCCTGCCCATGGTGGGGGGCTGGAACTAGGTGATCTTCAAGGTCTCTTCCAACCCCCAAACCATGATGATTCTGTGTTCCCTGAGCTCCCAGACAGCATTTCATCCAGACCACGTGCTTTGTGCTAAACCCCAACAGGCTCCTGACAATGGTGCTTTGTTTAACTCATCTCTGCTCTTACTAATTATCTGTTAGGGAAGATTGCAGAATAGAGGCCCTCAAATGGCAGCACTTCATCAGTTTGGGCAGCTGCTCTGTCTGAATTAAGAGTTTAGATTCGTTTTCCAGGGGCTGGTTCTGTTGTGTACTGCATGACCTACATCCAGTGATGGATGTAACAGAATCAATTGATGGAGGCAAAGTGAAGCAGCAAAGCCTGGCCTGTGGCTTTTGTTTGGTTTGGGATTGGAGTAGTTGCAGCAGCTTGCTGTGATGAATCCATTTTTTTCCCTGCCTCTCTGGATTTGCTGGGGATGATTGCTCACAGTAGTCCTGCTTGGAGCAGGAGTTTGGGCTGGAGCCCCCAAGCCTGGCTCTGCAGACACATCCTCAGATGCCATCCAGATTTTATGCTTTGGAGGGTTTTTCCACCCATTTTGAGTTCTTCAACTTGAAAATGGAGTCAAAATAAAACTTTAGACCAAGTGTCCCTTTTGGCTTGCCTCCATTTTTTCCTAGAGAGCCAGGCATTGAGGGATGACTGAGAAGCTGGCTGGGTGCTCAGAGAGCTGGAAGGATTTTAGGCTGTGTGCTGCTCCTTGCTCCCAGCACTGTCGGGCATCCAGCTGCTTTTTAGTTGTTGTTGCAAAGGGCTTCAATTAATAAAAATCACCTCTGTGGCCTGATAAACTCCATGTTACCTGCCTTGGTTTCCTGGACAAATGAAAACAAGCAAAGTTGTGTTGACTGCCTAAAGAGAGGTGATAAAGGTTCTTGCAGAATAGTCCCTGGTTTTCTTTGTAGTGCTTGAGCCTGTTCCTCCTCTTTGGTGCTTATACCCTCCGTGTTCTTAGAGAAAATAAAACTGGAGGTTATTTATGCAAGCTTCATCCAGATATTTCCTGTACTGTTCCTCCTGTCTTCACCTTTGCTGTTGTTCCCTGAATGGTATTTTGGGAAGAAAGATGTGTTTCTGTCCGTGTTATGTGACACCTGGTCAGGGGGCACTGCTGCTCAAGAAAAGCTGCTCCTGCAGCTCTGCTGCTCTGTGGGTGTTTTGTCCTTTGCCCATTTGTAAAACTGAGGTCAAGAGAGGCAGATAAGGGACACGAGGGGAATAAAGGAGAATAAAAAACAAGCAGCCCTTCTGGTCCTTTATAATAAAGCTCATTGACATCAAGGTGCTAAGTGCTGCCTGTGGAAATACAGCGGGCTGGAATTCGGTCAGCTTAAAATAAAACCAGGGCACATTTGATGGGTGTGAGAACAAAGAGGTGGGACATCAAAACAGGTATTGATGTGGCTCCTCTGCCTCTGCTGCTTCAGCTAATGCCACCTTGCAGATGGGACAGAGAGGGGCTGGGACAGCCCATGGGAGTGGTGCTTGTCACCAGGACTGAGTTATTCTGGTGGAGTTTGGGGACAGGTGGTGCCTTCCTGCTCCCCATGTGGTGCCACCCCACCACCAGCAGCTCCTGGTGTCTCCAGAGGTGGGCAGGAGTGATGTGCCAGAGGGCTGAGAACACAGGAGCACTTCTACCATGAAGTGGTTTGTAGAAAAACACCTCCTTGGGCCTCTGGTGTGTCTGTGGGAGTGTGCTAATGCATCATTGGGGTAACACAGGTATGGTTGAGCCTCAGAGCAACATGAGTCTCCAGTGCAGCTCTCAGGCTCCCAGGATCTGGCTGTAAAAAATGCTGCAAAAAGCTTGAGAGGTCAGTCAGGAATGGGGTGCTTGTAAGTTCACCCACGTACAAAGACAGTCTGAACCCTGTGAAGTGCAGTCTCCTAATGCCTCTTGTTTTGTCTTTCTCTTGTTATCACCTCATCCCAGGATGAAGAGGAAGAGATCAAACAAGAAATTAACATGCTGAAGAAGTATTCTCATCACCGAAATATTGCTACGTATTATGGTGCTTTTATTAAAAAGAACCCACCAGGAATGGATGATCAGCTCTGGGTAAGTTGCTTTCTTTTCTTTAAAATAACTGGGATTTGATAGAGATTTTTTTACTCTAAATTGTCCTCTTACCAGCACCCACCTTACACAAAACCTCTTATTTTGCATCCATCCTTTTCAAAGTCGTGGCTTTGATCAGGCCCTTGCTGCACTGCAGAACACATCTCTATTTTGCCATAAAATCTTTGCAGGCTGATAGTAAACCCGTTTTTATTCTGAAGTGTCATTAGCAATATCTTTACTACAATAGTCAGCTGAAAATAATTCCATCTTCTGGCAATTGGAGGGAGCTGGGAACATCTTTGGGAAGATGGAGACTGAGGGTGATTCCTGCCAGCTCTTGGTGGTGCCTCTCGTGCTTCACACTTCATGAAGCCTGTGCAGGCTGATAAAGAGGAGGGGGACAGTGAGGGGAGGTCAGGGAGATCTGTGGCTGCTCAGCCACTTTGGTGGAGATGACTGACGCTGCTGAAGGGCACTGAGCTGTTTGCATCTCCTTAAATCCTCAGCTGCCTCCTCCTGCTGCTTCCCTTGTCAGGGCCTTCTCAGTTATTAATTCAGCATTCCCAGAGCAGGGAGGATGGAGTTTAAATCCTCTCTATCCCTGGGGAGAGACAGAGCATCAGAGCCCACTGCCTTTGGCGGCAGCTGGTGCTCAGGGGGCCAGGCAGGGCAGTGGCACCACGGGTCAGGGCTCCGGCCCTTGTTGTAAAATTAATTAAAGTTGTTGTGCTGTGTCCTGGGCTTGGCTGTGCTGGTTGGAGTCTCTGGAGCAGCAGCCTGCAGTGCCCATGGCCATCAGAGCAGCAGTGTGACCCTGCTTTCCTTGGGGGTCTGTTAGAGAGAAGGCTCCGTTGGAGTTATCGTCAGTCCAACGACCTGGATGTTGTTCCATGGTCAAAAAAGTCTTTATTTCCTCACAGTCTTGTAAATCCAGTCAATTCTGCCTTACCCACGTGTGGTTTCTAAAGCTTTTCTGTGCCTGAGCAAGGTTGCTGCAGACTGATTTTTAGGGGTGACAAATATCCATGGTTCACCTGGGAGACCATGGAGATGCTGAAGAGCAGCAGCACGCTCTTCCCTCTAGTTTCTGTACAGCATAGGCTTTATTTTGGCAAAACATTCAGTGACTTCAGCTGTTTGCCCCTGCATCCACATGCCAGAGCATCCAGTGGGAAGTGGAGGGATTCAGGGGACATTCCTCTCAGGAGAAAACTGCAGTTAATAGACTTCTCTGCCAGTTTGTTCCACAAGACTTTCTGATACACTGAATTTTTGGGAAGACTTGGGGGCTTTGACTCTAGGGGCATTCCTAGCCTGGAATCCAGCTGTGCTGCTTGTTCTTGCCCTCTGGGAAAGGCAAGCCAGTTAATCTGAATTATCCACCAGACCGCTGCCTCTCCTCTCAATTTGGGGCCTTTCTCATGTGTTAGTGAGAACAATTTTTTCGAAAGCTGCTTTTCTTGCACTAGGGTGTGAGGGGTTTTTTTAAGTCTATGCCCTGTGTTGGGACTGGTGGAGATATTCCTGGGAAAGCTTCCCAGCCCTGGAGAAGAGGTGTGCTGGTGCCACTGTGTTAAATAGCTGTTGTTTCAGGATCTGATTGAATTAGAACTCGTGTGAACTCTATCAGTCTTGCCTCACAGATAAAGGCTTGTTTATTTTTCATTGGCTCTTTGTTGAAATAAAACAGTTTCTGATAATGCCCAAGTAATTCTTTTTATCGACACTGGAGAGGCTGATACGGAAATAAAAAATAGGGAACTCTTTCAGTGGAGATTAAGATCTCTCAGAAACGTGGCAAGCTTCCGACATGAAGTATTGTCTGTGCTGCTGCTCCATTCCACCGCAGCCACTTGCCCTGAAAGATGAGCTCAAGCTCACTAAACAACCCTGTTTTCAGAAATCAGGGAGCTGTGCAGAGGGTGTTTTAGCAGATGCATCGCAAATCTGCTATGTTAGGCAAAAGAAAAGGAAGCAAAAGCCACAGGGACAACCTTTATGGAACATTTCAAAAGAAATTTAAAAATATGAGGCAGGTTTATTCTTCTGTTGGATGATGTGTTGCGTTCTGGGGTGCTGTGGGTCTTTGGGAGGGTTTGTGCCTCTCCTTAGCTGAGGCAAGGGGGTCCTACTCTGGTGCAAGGGGACAGGGTGAGGGTGGGCTGCAGAAACTGGGCAAATTCCCAGAGGATGTGAGGATCCAGATAATCAGTTAATTGCTGTGTCTCAGAGTTAACTCATGAAATTCCCCTTGCTCTTCTCAAATCTAAGCTCTGGGATACCAGGCTGTGTTTAACCCAGAGAGGTTGTTGAGATATTTTGGGGTGAGTGTTTTTTTAAATAGTGGGAGATAAGGCAATCATGAAGAAGTGTGAGCTGGATGGGGGAGGTGACCCCATCCTGAGGGTCCCCTGCCCTGAGGACAGCTGGAAGCTGCAGGCACTGTGATCCCCATACACTGTGCCCGTGTGCAGGGTCATGGAGGTGCCACCCAGCTGGACACTTGTCTTCTGCCCTTGCTGTCCACTGTGCAGGGAGGCCATGGACACAGCAGCTCCCCCACCATGTGCAGGGGCACAAGGGCTGTGCAGAGTGTGGGGGCTGAGCAAAGGCTGGCAGCAGCCCAGAGCCCACCCAGGGCAGGGCAGAGCCCGCACGGTCCCCAGGGCCAGCAGCGCTGGCTTCGATGGATGGGCTGCCATGGCAACCCTGCCCGCAGCTGCATCTGTCACCAAGGGGGACAAATTGCTAATAGGCAGGTTGCCAGATACCCACGTGGTGAGGTGGCCTCCAGGGTGTCCTCTGCAGCAGATAATCTGGGGCAGTGTGGGGGAAGAAGGAATGAGGGTGATTTGGGAACAGCCCCTCAGTCAGGGTGGCACTGCTGCAGCTGTGCAATGCTCAGGGCTGTGACTGTGTAGTTGCAATGTGGGGGTTTTTTCACTCTGTTGAGCACTAGGGGCCCGTTGAATTGCTTTAGGGTGATGTGAACAGTCACACCAGGGATTTGGAGAGCAAAAAACAGGGGCAGCAAGGCTCCATTGAAAATCGAGCACGAGCTGTCAAAGCACTGGGCTACACCTGTGCAGCTCTGAGCAGGATTGCTCTTAATCTGCTTATATACCCTGAAAAATATTTTGGGGCAGTTGCTGGTTCTTTGCATTACAGAAATTAGATCATGAAACATTTGAGAGGGGTCAGTTTTCGGTTGAGCTGTATCTCTCTTTAGTCCCTTCAAGCTCTGCAGTCCCGGGGGAGTGTGAGGGGATCAGGGCTGCTCCTCTGGCCTCTGACCAAGAGCTCAGGGTTACCAGAGCAGATTTCTTCTGCTGTCTGGCAGATTAATCCAGCACTATTTAACTCTCACTGCTCTTCAAAGCATTGTCAGTGCTGTAAACACTGCAGGACTGTGAGCCCAGCTCCTTTTGCTGCCATCCCTAACCCAAAGCCATCAGCCTGCTCAGGACCCGTGGTGTCAGCTGCCTGCTGCCTCCCCGAGGGGCATGGATTGCTTGGCTGGGCTTGACATCCAGGGAGATGCAGGCAAGTCATTTATTGAGGAACTCATGTGGGAGCAGTCGGATGCTGCTGTTGGAGAGGAGAGAGCAGAACAGGGCAGGCCCCTGTGCTCCTACCTGGGTGTGTGGCTGCAGTTTCAGCCTGCTCCCACCCAAGCACCAACAGAAGCAGTGAAAACCTGGCCTTATCTTGCTGCTGAATATTTTAGTTGCTGCTTAACACCAATTTGATTGCTATTTCTGTTTCTGAAATAGGCATCAGTTTTTCTGCTGATCCACCAGGGGAAGGTCTCTGTGTTTTTTAGTGCTCCATTGCTGCCTCCAGGTCCCACGATGTGGGTGGTGTGGGACTCTTTTGCATGGGAGCCAGGCTGTGGGGTGGGATGAGAAATTTGAGTGGTCTGGGCATATGGGACCATGTTGCACCCAAGTTCTGTTTACACACACAGCAGAAGGATTGATTTCCAGCAGCATTGAGCCTGAGGGTGTTGTGTGCTTGTTTTCTGTAGCTTAAAAGAAGTCAAATTATTCCTGGGCTGAGGCATAGAAACACAGAAGGATTTGTCTTGTGTAATAAAGGATTTGATTTGAGGAGTTCCTCTGGACAAGCTGGAGCAGTTCAGTGTAAGATGGATTGAGGTTGGTGTTCTGAAGATGCTCGGTTTTGAGCTCTTCCAGGTAATACACAGCAGTGATTGGAGCAGAGGTCTTGCCATTCCCAAACCGTGAAAAGTAGTGGTTGATTTAAAAACTGAAAAGGCTCTTTAAACAAAAAATTCATGAGACAGCAGGACACAGAGATTTACAGCTGCAGCTTCTGAATTTGCCTTGCTTATGAAGTTTGCTGTCACTCTGGTATGAAGAGCTAAGTAAATGCTAAATGAACTGTGTTTAAAAATACTTCCTCAATAAATGTCCTTGCAAATTAAATTTCAGAAGATGATCTTACCTTTAGCCCATCTTGATGATAATTTTAATTATGGTTAATAAAAATTCAATATGCATTTCCAGTTTATTGTCTTACTCCATCATGACTTCATCCCTTAAGAAAATTGGTAATGATGCAAGTGTGTGAGGGCAAAGCACTCACCCAGAGGTATGTGACTGGTGAGAAAATATTTTAGTATCCAAGTGCCCTTTTAAGCTTTTTCTGAGTATGTTAAGCTCTGCCCTAAAATCAGCAAGAACTGCTCATTTTAATTTTTCTTCCTGGAAGACTGTTGGTTTCCAACCTGAACATACCCATAGTGTTCATAAATTGATATTATGGCAGTATCTGCATTATTCTTCTCCCTCTCTTACCTGTCTGTTGACGGTATACACAGATAGACCATAACCATCTATTCCCTGCATGGCTGAACAAGCCCTCAGCTCCTCTGAGACAACCTGGTCATGTTCCTGTACCCACTGCAGTGTGCATTTATTGTTCATGGCCTCCATCACCCAGCAGGACATCAGTGCTGTGGGTCAGGTCTGACCTGGCCTGTTGGGTGTCTCCTTTGGCTGCCATCATCTCCTTGAAGGCTGCGCTGTATGAACTGCTGTTGGGAATTCTGTAGCATCCTTCCACCTGAGGAGCATAAGAAGCCATGAAAACAAAAGGGGATCCCAGGGGATTCCCAAACATGGGAATGGGGGCTGTTCACATGAGGTGTCCATCAGCTCGCCGTCAGGGACAAGGATACTCTGGCAGCCTCGTCACCTTTCTGCTGCTGGTTTTCTTGGAGAATTCATTGCAGAGCTTTCAGGCTGTTCATGGTGCTCAGCCCCCTTGGATCTGGAGGCTCTTGATGCTGGCAGAGATCTGCCAGTGCTGGATATTTTCCTATGGATGTTATGGAAGTATGCACCTCTTAAAAGTTGGAAACACCCCTTCTGTGACTTTCTCTTTTTCTCTTTATTAATTTAATCTCCTGGAGGTTTCACAGTTGCAGATTTGGAGTACATCAGCAGGTGGCCGTAATATTCCCCTCCTGGTGTGAAGTTAATCTTTGCTCTGTGGAAATCAAGGGCAGGGTAAAGGACCAAGCAAACTGCCAGCTCCATTAAGATAATCTGGCAAATTAATGGATGCACTGTGTACTTTTAATGGGATTTCTTCCATTTTCTTTTAAGCATTGTGTTTGCCATTCACAGCATAGCATGTTCATGTTCCTTCCTCTTCCTTTTGCTCCAAACCCTGGTAAGAGCCTGTGGAAGAGTTTCCACGGAGGAAGACTGGAGAGGGCAGCATTTTGGATTGCAAAATGTTTGTGGCTGGCTCAGCTATCCAGGATTTTCCTTTCCAAATTTGCTGCTGTGGTATCCCAAATGTTAGTTTAATCAGACACACATGCAGACACTGATGTTCCCCATATGTCAATGGTCCAAAGGAAAGAAAGAGAGGAAAAGCAACTTTGAAACCAGTTGTTCCATTATTCCCCATTCACTGAGCAGTGAGTAACCAGGAGGCCATGTCAGTGACCGAGCTAGATGGCTTGGCTGCTGCTGAGGTGAAAAAGCTGTAGATGTGTTCCTTGCCTTTGCATGGGGCAAATTTTGGCCAGTGATCCATCCATTTCTGCCATTTCTCCCATTTCTTGAAGCCACTTTCATGACTTAACAGGGATATTCCAAGAATTTTTCAGCACCGGTTCAGGATGAAAAGAGAAACTTAACATCAAAACTAAAGATCGCAGTGTGGTCAAAGCCAAGTCAGGTGTAGTCTGCTCAAATATTTTATTTAGGCTGAAGGTTTATGGCAGTCCTGTGTCTGGATTTTATGATCATTATTATAGTCTTAAATCACTGCATTTGTGCAATTTGTACAGGAGTAACCCTTCTGCCATTTTAATTCTCTTCTTGGCTTGTGCTTTTAATAGTGATGTCACTTGCTTGGAGAGCATTAAATGCCATGTAAGCCGTATGTGATAAAAAACTTGAAACATGCACATTGAAGAAGCTGGCAAGGAACCACTGGCAAGGGAATATCTTCAAATAGGAAGCAGATCTAATAGGAAAACATGGTTTCACATAGAGGAAGCACTGGGACAGGCCTTGGAGGAGGCTTGTTGCACACACAGGCTGTGCTTGCTTTCTAGAGCGTGCTGATGGCTCCTGCACACCCTGGGGATCTGCAAAATCCCTGGGAGGCAGACTCACATCCCGTGCTATTTTTGTAATGTTTATTTCACAGTTGTTCAATGACAAGATTAAGATTGGGCTGGGTTAGATCATTACACTTCTATATTTGATATTCTTTGGAAGCGGTGCAAGTGGTTGTGGCCAGTCATGTTGGAAACAGCCTGAGCAGTAGGACAGCAGATCCCTCTTGGGAAGCCTGACACTGCTTGGCAGCCTTCCCCTCAGAGGAGGTTTCCTGCTCAAAAACATGATCAGAACCAAAGGTTGTCTGGTTAAATAAAAAATAAGAATTGAAAAGTACACCTGGTTCCTAAATCATAGGAAGCTTTCAAATAGCTGCCTCAGTGCCTTAGTATTTTCAGATTTGAAGAACTTAGATGCAAGAAACAGAGTTTTGTTTTATTGCTGTTGATACTAAACGTTGATCAGAACTATAAGGTACGGAATGTAGGGGTAGAGTTTGAGATTCTGGTCTCCTCCACTGATTTTCAGCACTGAACTGATTCCTGTTTCGTGCTCCCAATCTTCAGGAGAGCCACAAGCCTTTCAAGCCTTCCAACCTTTTATTGTTTCATTTTATAACAAACCCCAAATGGATTACAAGCTGATAGGTTCAGGATGATATTCCAGCGGCTCTGTGTAGCACCGTGGGGTCCCCACAGAAGCAATGCCAGCGTTGGGATGCTGCTGGTGGTGTCACTGCATGACATTGGTGTCATTCATTACATTCCTGTTCCCTTTGGCAGCTGGTGATGGAGTTCTGCGGCGCGGGCTCCGTCACTGACCTCATCAAGAACACCAAGGGGAACACCTTGAAGGAGGAGTGGATTGCCTACATCTGCAGAGAGATTTTGCGGGTGCGTGTCCAGGGGGAGCTGGGTGTTGTTGGGGGTGTGGCAGCTGAGTGCCTGGGGGACACGGGGAGCCTCTGGCCCCGCAGATTTCGTGGATGCTGTGCTGCCATGGGCTGGAGCCTCTGCGGTGCCGGCAGGCGTGAATGATTCATGTGCCTGCATGATGCATAATAAATAAGCCCTGCTTAATGCCCTTTAGCTCTGTTAGTTGCCTGAATTTTAACCCTCTTTTTCCTTCAACAAAAATATGATCTATTAGTATTAAAAGGGCAAAGATTTATTTACGTTAGAATTATGTTTTCAGTTAACAGAAAGGTGAGGACTAATGAAGTCTGTGAAAAGAAGAATCTTCATGATTAAAAAGCATCCTATGTTTTATTAAATCCACGTCTGATTTTAGTGAGGATGCTGCAGCTTTTATACTCAGGATATAAATGTTTGACTGAAATATCTTAAAATAGGCCATGCAAGAGTTTCATGTACTGGGAGATGGCAGCTTCAGCAAAGACTTTCCTGTGCATTTTACATTGCTGGGGTCAGAGGATGAGATTGTAATGGTTTCCCTACATTAAAACTTATTGCTCTGTGAACCAAAGCTTTGTTCAAGAGAAAACAGGAATATTTGGCATGTGGAGGAAATCTGTGCAAGAGCCATTCAAGTGATAGGATGAGAGGGAAGGGCCTCAAGTTGTACTAAGGGAGATTTAGGAAAGATTTCTTTGTCAGAGGGGTTGTTAAACACTGGAACAGGCGGTCCAGGGAAGGATGGATCCCCGTCCCTGGGGGGATATAAAAGAGATGTGGATGTGCCACTTAGGGACATGGTTTTGTGGTGGCCTTGGCAGTTGTCAGGGTTATGGCTGGACTCAGTGGTCTTAAAGGCCTTTTCCAACAAACAATTCTTTGATTCTATAAAAGAAAATGAGGCAAAATTATCTCTCCAAATGGATGTGCCTGACACTGAGGCTGCCACGGGTGTCCAGAGGTGACACAGCACTTCTGCATTGTCCCTGAATGCCACTGTCCACACCAGAGTGATGTGCAGAAGATGCTGGCACTGTAACTCATCAGCTTTTGTATGGACACTGCTTTCAGTGCCAGGAGGCCACAGTTACATGGGCTATTTTAAGTCTATGAGCTCCATGAGCCTGCTCCTTAAAATAGTCCCTGGCAGTGAGTCACAACCCAGCCTCTGACTCATGTCCCAGGGCCACCATTGGGTGTCACCTCTTGCATTTTGGCCACACGTTGGGGCATTGGTGGGTGACCTCTGTGGGATTTGGGGTGAGGAAAGGCTCCCAGCTTCACACTGCAGAACGTGGCTCACGCTTGGTTCAGACAGTGATGGACAGCTGGAATTGTAACACACAGCTCAATCCCACCTTGTTAAAAGATTTATTGAAATCCTGTGGAGTTTTCGCTTTGCCTCAAATGCTCAAAGGTGCCTGTAACCAAGTATAATATGGCTAAAAAAGGACTCCTATACAGATATAATCTGTTCCACAGTTTTCCCAAGGTAACGAGCGTAAAATGACTAATAACTACCAAAAGCGATAGCAGAAATCCTTTTCTTCCTCAAATATGAATGTTTAATGTGAAATTTAAACCTAATGCAAAATTAGTTTTTGAAGTAATCCATATTTTTCCTAAGCTGGCAATCTGGGTGGATGTGACTTTGAAACTAAAGTAATAAATGAATGAAATAAAAATGTGGTTTGCAAAAAGAAATTAATGAGCTAATAAACCAGCACAACAGCAAAGCTAGTTTACCTTTTGCCTTTGAGACAGGCTTTTTACTTGAGCTATATCTCTATTAGGAATATGTGCAAGTTATAACATTTGTATTTGCATGGTAGCTTTTTTAATACAAGCTTTTCAATGTACTGAAATCCAGTTTATTGGACCACTATAACAAGAGAATTGTTTTCTTCAGTTTCTGGATGATGGAAATGGAGAAAGGAGACAAACCCATTCTATTATTTCTGCTACAGAAATGGCTCCCTGAGGCAAGGGAGCACATGGGGGAAATCATGTCTGGAGTGACAGAAGAATTTGGGTTAATACAGGTTGCTGCTGGAATGTGAAAGATTGGATTTAAAACCCTACAGAATTGACAGGCTCCTGGCCAGGCATGTCCTCACAGCATGGGACGTGGGGCAGTGTTTGGAGCATGTGATAAACAAAAGCATTCTCAAGTGCTCAGCTCCAACTGTGAACCTTTCATTTCTGGAGCATAATTGGTTGAGGAGGAATGTCAGAAAATAACATGCTTTGAACTTGGGTTCCTCTAACCTTTCTCTGAATTCTCCAGGGCTTGAGTCATCTACACCAGCACAAAGTAATTCATCGAGACATCAAGGGACAGAATGTATTGCTGACGGAAAATGCTGAAGTGAAACTAGGTAAGAGTGGGTTAGAGCTCCTGGAAACTGCAGGTGGGCTGGCTGGAGAGAAGCAGCAACACTGGCTTGTACATGACCTGAAGGAAGAGGATGGGTACCAGGAGCTCCTCTGTGGGTTTTGTTATGTTGGTTTTGATACATGATTTTGGGTGTTGACCAGGTGCTGTGCCTCAAACTGCACGGGGTTGATGGCCAGGTTCTGCTTGCAGAGATGCACTTGCAGAGGTGTTTCTGCTCAGACAGCTCTGCCACCAGGTGCAGGTTAAACAACCAACACCAATTTTTCATGCCCTGGATTGAAAATCATCCTGTGTTCATCGCCAGATGTTGTCAGGGGCTGTTCCCCAACAGCTGCATAATCCATTTTCAGTTTAGCATGACACAATCCAGATTCCTTTTCCAAGCTAACCTGATGGAGGGGGTTTAATTTGCAAGAACTACTCTGAATTTTGTGCACTCTGTTGGTCACCCTGGAGAGGACAGGCATTGGTGTGGAGATCATATGGAAGGCAGCAGATCAGTGCAGATGATGTGCTCCCATCCTCACTTGTCCAGTATTAATGTTATTAAGGCTGTCTTTGCACAATTAATTTATGCTGGTGATGGAAGGTCCCTTACACTGGTCATGTGTGTTGCAAGCCTGGTTTTCCCATGCCTCCTCTCTCACTCTGCAGCAGAATTAAACCCTGGCTTAACAAATGGCACCACCAGCTCATTGGGCTTTATGCTGGTGAAGATTCCTCTCCAAGGGGAAATTCTCCAGGGCAAATCTCCAGCCATTGTGTTGTGCAAAGTGCAGTTAGTGGACCATAGAGTATTCTCTCGTTGGTTTGATTTCATCATTTTTTGCTTCATTTTGCAGCTCTCTGCTTGACATTTCCCATGGGCCTTTGTCCTTGGCCCTTAGTTCCTTAAGTCTTCTGCATTTCTGCCATTTGCAGCAAGAATTTAGGTAGAAAAATGAGGCTTCCACCAGTATTTGGCAGGCTTTAATTCAAATGAGCAAGCATAGAACAAAGGCTGCTGCTTATTCCTGTTGCTAACCCTGTTTCTCATTAGTATGAAGAGCTGTGATTTCTTTTCATTGCCTCCTGGCAAGGAGGAAAAGGCACAGGGTTTTGTACAAAACCTGGACATCAGATGATCAGGTTTGTCCTTGACTGACCTCTGTTGATGCCAGCAGAAATCAAACAGGAATGTCTTCAGCCACGTCTTCCTTTCCTGGCTGTGCAGCGTTGTTCTGAATGAACACAACATTTTACATTCAGCAGCGGGGTGTTGCTCAGGTTTGTCTCTGACCTTATGATGCCCCATTGTCTCCCTGCTGCAGTGGATTTTGGTGTCAGTGCCCAGCTGGACAGGACGGTGGGCAGGAGAAACACCTTCATTGGAACGCCTTACTGGATGGCCCCCGAGGTCATCGCCTGCGATGAAAATCCCGACGCCACTTACGACTTCAAGGTACCCAAACGAGCTTCCTCCTACTCAGGAACTCAGTATGCCATTGCAGCACTGAAAAGCACATTGGCAGGCAGCACAGGCTGCTTCTGCTTCCTGGCTGTGGGATTTTGGGATGCCAGTTCAGGTCCAAGCTGAATCTTTGTTGTGCTGTTCACGTATCCAAATTTACTGTGAGGAGTCTTTCCCCGTGTGGAGAAAGGTGTCAGACTCAGGCTTCCTACCTGCTACCCTGCTTTTTGGTGCTGTGTATTTAAATACTCCAGTCAAACAAGCTGTATTTGCTCTATTTACTCTGGAGAGGAGTCAGGTCAGGTTTAGAAAGGGTAAAATCACATTCTCTAGCCTGCAGGCTGATATTCTCAGGGAGATGTGAAGGCTGCCACACAATCAGACATTTAGGGGGCTGACCTACTTTTCACATGTCTCTCCAGCCTGTTTGAAGTTTATTTTTGGATCGGTGGCAGCACAACATCGCTGCTGAGTTATAATGTGGCACAGAGCCTTGTGCCATGCAGCAGATCTGCAGGAAGGAGTCCCACCTGCCCATTCAAACTACAGTGAGGTCTGATGTTTAAAGCAAGGAGAGCTTAATATAGTTTATCCTGTTTCTGCCTTACTACAAGTTTCTGGACACACATCTGTAGAAATATCCCTTGGTTTTTTGTTCCTTGGTTTTTTGAAGTGTCCAGGACTTGAATTTCTAGCTCCAAATCTCCTAGGGTCCAGAGTGTGTCCAGAGAGGAGGACAGGGCACTGACACATGAACTCTGGGGGGAAGCTCAGGCATATGTGAAGCTTTCTGTACTTCTATTCATGTGCGTGCTGAGAGGTCGCTTTGCAAGGTGATGTTCAGAAAGGACTTTGAGACCCTCTGGTGTGAGCTGCTTTCTAAAAGTAGAACACTCCAATGTAACAGAGCCACAGCCCACCATTGTGATACAATTTCGGCTGCAATTACTGATTGTTCAGAGAAGTTTTTGAGAAATGAATGATTTTAAAGAAGCCAAATGATGGTTTGCTATTGCAGCCATTTAAGTGCATCAGTCAACTTTTGAACTGATGGTTTTCTGGAGAGCAGCTCTCCAGTCTGAGTTCAGACTCTGGGTTACAGAAGTCATTAATGTTGGGGACATGTAGAAATAGTTTAATCTCCAATTACTTATTACTCTTTGATTAACCAATTACAACAGGCATTTCCTCAGCTCTGCTGAGGGCAGTGCTTCATGACAGGGCTGCAGCCTGCACTGGCTGCTCTCACCACTTCTGCACCGACAGCTGCCTGTGCAATGCTCTCATTAATCACAGCTTTTTGTTATTCTTGTTTTTTAAAAAAGGACTGATATCTTCATAGACTACTTTCTACCCTCTGAAATCCCTGAGGATTTTCCTCTTGCCAGAATAACTGGGGCACTTAATATGCTGTGGACTGATGCACAAGCTCCAGGACCAGAATCCCTCTATTGTCCCCGAGGATCAGATGCTGGCGGCGAGCTGGGCGCTCTCCTCTCTGAAGTTGGCTCTGGCCATTTTCCCGTGGCTGGGGGTGTGGAACGGGAGGCTGATTGCTGCTGACACAATCCATGCAGGGTGCTTTCAGAGCTCCTGGTGACGTGGGAGCCACTGGACATTAGCCCATCCCCCGGATCACATCCTTGCACCTGATGCTCTTGCTTTGAAGTAGGGTGGGGAGGATGTAAATGATAATTATTTCTTTTTAAAGGATGCAAATCAGATGCTCTCAGGTTTAGCTGACTGGCTTAAAATACTGAATACAAAAAATGAGATTTATAGGGTGAGAAAAGGAATCCTCACAGGCTTAATCTGTTGGACAAAAAGCCTCTGATCTCACTGTTTTCTTAGCCAGAAAGAGATGCCTGTGTAATCTGTGGAAGGAGGCAGTAAATACCTCCTCACATAAATAAACGACTTTAAAAGAGAACAAATAGAAACCCCCCGTTGTTGAGGTTATTTGTTGGTTTTTTTCCCCAGCCAGTCTTCCTTTTTTCTTTAGAGATATCTTGTCAATAAGCTTAGAATCAAAAGGAGGGGGGAGAAGGGAGCCTGCTTCCCTTCCCAAGTCAAGGCAATGCAAATCCATTAGCACAGCATCCCTTTGCTGGGTGGACTGAAAGGCTTTTGAGTCTTAAAAATAAAAACTACTCAAAAAAAATCCTGAATTCCAGATCATTATAAAATGTGTGCTTCCTGCTGAGTTTTCTGCTTTCTCTGGGAGACTTAGAGAGATGATAATCCCTTTCTGTATTCCTCCAGCTTTAAGATCACTTGGCATCTTGCATAGAATACTGGGCACCTCGATATGGAAAGACACATTAGGAATTTGGAAGGAGTTCAGTGGCAACCCAGAGGGAAGGGGTCATGTGTGCTGAATCATGTGGAAAGACTGTGATAATTAAGTATGCAGCAGAAATCCCAGCTGACCAGAAACAAAGAATGGATGAGACTGTGCTGTGAAAGGGCTGAAAATAAGATTTGAGAGAGAATTTTTAAGCAGGTACAAAGATGTGTAGCGGGGATGGAATTTGCTGAGGGAGAACTTGAGCTAAAAATGAGGAAGAGTGCCTTGAAATTGGAAATGAAGTTGCCTTTCCTGGAGGTATTTGTGAAAAGGTGCTTGTGGTTCCTGGAGGCTCTCTCTAGCTCTGACTGGGCTTTTGGGACTCTGTACTGGGAAAAACAACCTTTCTGGGATTTATTCACTAAATGGTCGGTTTAGAGGCTTGAGGCAGTTTAGAAAGAGCAGCTCCTGAACTGGAGAGGAGAAAAGTGAAGTGGGACTGCAGGGACATGGCAGAAAGCAGGGCAAGGGAGAGCTGGATGTACAAGAGGAAGGGTGGAAGGCAGAGTCCATCGCATCCAGCCTTAGGTGAAAGCAGCAGCGTTGGTCTGAGTCGTGTTCCCAGTTCAGCGGATGGGTTGTGCTCATCTTCTGTCACTGGGCATGAGAGCCTCTGCCTCCTGCCCTTTCAGGAGAGCCAGTCTATCCACTGGGGCTCATTACAGGGCTAGGGGTGCAGCCACAGCTCATTAGTGATGGTGGGGTGGAGGCACTGGAGGGCAGCTCACTGCTGCTGGGGGTTCCTGTTGGCAAGGGAAAGGATGGGAGGAAGAGTGTTACAGATATGAAATCAAAGTTTCCCAAATAGGTGCACTGTCTACTCTGATCCTTCAGAAGACTCAGGGCTGAGCAAGGCTTGGCAGCAGGGTAAATACATGTGTGCATTTCTCCCCTCACTGGCAGTGTCCCTCTGCTTTCTTTCACAGAGTGATTTGTGGTCTCTGGGGATAACAGCCATCGAGATGGCCGAAGGTGCTCCCCGTGAGTAGAGTCATGGCTCTCTTCTTTATCCCTGGGTTGTAATGTGCTGGGGCTTGCTGAGCACCAGCCAGAGCTGGGCTCTGTGCAAAAAACACCACCCCAAGGTTTGCCCTGGGCTTGCTGAGGTGGACAAAGCTGTCAGGGCACCATAGGGTGGGCAGTGAGCAAAGACAGATCTGTGTGCCACCTGATACATCTCTGAGCACTCTGGGATGTGATTTCCTCAAATAAAACACAGATGAAGAAGGGGTGGAGGACTGGGAGCAGGTAGAACACCTCAGAGCTGGTGTGACACTGGTAGTGACACGCTGGGTTTACCTGGGTGCACCTGCACAAGTCACACTGCCACGGCTTTCAGCGTTATCCTGGGACTGCCCTTGCTGGAAAATGAAATTAAATAAAGCAGAGTGCTGTGCCACATGGTGTGGCTGTCCCACGCTCTGGCCCATAGATCCCAGCTCCTGGCAGGTGCTGAGGACCTGGAGCTGCAGGAGCAGAGATGTCTCCAGCCAGCCCCTGCAGTGACCCTGGCAGTGCTGGGGACACTCACAGCCCTTGGATGGGGACATCAGCCCTCACCTGAGCCCCAGGGCTGGGGCTTGTCTGTGGGAGGTTGTTGCTGCAGCCATCCTGCCATGAGGGTCTGGCAGCCTCAGAGGAAACTGGGATTTCCCAGCTGGATGTCTGTGCCATGTTTAATGCCTCTTCTTACAAATTGCAGCTCTGTGTGACATGCATCCCATGAGAGCCCTCTTCCTCATCCCCCGCAACCCGGCCCCGAGGTTGAAATCAAAGAAGTGGTGAGTTTCTTTCTTAGTCTTTAGGGACTGTAAAAATGTTTCTGGAGCAACCTTTTCTGCAGCTGAGCATGCTGGGGACATGGTGTTGATATTTGTGTAGTTTTGGGGGTTGGCAGTGGTCTCCAGCATCGCTCTGGTGAGTGCAGGTTTGGGTTTTGGTCTCCTGTGGAGAGGAAATTTGTTCTGAAGGATCCACCCTGGGATGGAGGCCTTCCTTGGTATGCAGAGAGAGCAACACACTCACCCTGCCATTTCACAGTGCAGAGCTGACTTTTCCAGGGCAGTTTTTGCAGCTTGAAGTCTGATGACACTTTGCTTGGCTCCCCTTTCCTTCCAGTTAGGTTCCCTTCTCAAGTGGAAACATGTATCCAGGCCAAAAAAAGAAAAAAAACCGAGGATGGTTTATCTTAAAGGCCCAGGAATGCAGAGATTTGTATTTAGTTTGGGCTTTATTTTAAAATTTTGCAGGAAAAGATACATCACTGTTTTGGGGGAAAAAAAAAAAAAGGAAAGAAAGTGAGGCATGCCAGTAAAAACCCACAGGAAAAATATTCCTGAAGCCCAGACAGATGTTGTTTTGTTACTGTATGTTCTGTATTGATGGAAGTGGAGTCCTTAAAAACACTTGTCTTTGGTTTGTGCTGTTTTCCTGCCCCAGGTTCAGCAGTGGTTGAGTCAGGAAAGATCTGCCACATGTTAGAGAGACAGCACTTGCCCCTTGCTCCCAGATGGGCTGAGCTCACAGAGGGAAGCTTTGCCTTAATCCTTTAAATTCTACTTAATATCTTATTGATTACACACCAATAAAAAGGAGAAGAGCCCATGGTATGTATTGATGATACTTGGGGCAACAGCAGCAGCTGTTTTATTGCTGACAGAGGAGCAAGAGACCTTGGAGTTCTCTGCTTTGGATGCATGGTGTTGAGCTTTTAGGCCAGCCTAAAAACTCCCCCAGGCTTTGGCAGGAGGCATCTCAGTTTTGTCAGCCTGATCATCAGCTGCTGCAGTTCCAAACCAGGAAGAGAGGAGCCATTCCCAGCTGGCTCTGCAGAGGGTGTCAGATATTCTTGCTCTCTTTGCATGACCTCTTGAGGATACCATTAGTCAGCTGAGAAAATAGTGTAGGTGCTTGTTTTCTGCCAGATCACCAGTCTGCTCCTTTGTTATCCTCACTCCTACAGCAAAAAAAGAATTGTGAGACTTGGGAGTTTATTTTTCATACAAATGTGCTGTTTCTTCAGCAAAGACTCCCTCAGCCTCCAGGCAGAGGGGAGCTGATGAAAGTAGATTTTGAGCAGGATGTTTCCCCGTGTCCTAAAGGTAAAAATGGAGCTGGGATGGAATTCATATTTTAGTCCCTGCCCTACAGGTGTGGGATGTGCTTAGTGCAAGGTGGGGTGTTCTGGGCACCACCTTCCCACACATATCTGGCAGCTGCCCAGGTTTGCACATCCTGTGGGGTCAGCCTGGGGTCTTTTGGTCTGCCCAGAGTTGTGCTCTGCCCAGGTGTTTTGATAGAAGGATCTCCTGGGAAACCAGAGTGTAATAAAACTCAGCTTCAAGAGGCAGCTTGGATCTCCCCTGGCCTCTGCTATCCCTCCATGAGCAAGCAGGCATTCCTGGTGTCCATCAGAATTGGGACATGTGCACCTCAGGTAGCTCAGACCTCTGTTCATCTTCTGAGCTATTGTTGCAGTGCAAAGCTCCAAAGGATCCAGATGAAGCTCCACCAACTCCTTGAAAGCAATTTTTTACAGCATTTTCAGTGTGGCACTGGGCAGATTTGCTGTCCTTGGCTCATTTCTCAGCTGGAAGTTTTTGGGTCTTGCCAGGATGAGTCCTGGAATTCTCCAAGCTCATCCCAGAAGAGTGGAGATGTTTGACCAGGCTTTTGGAGTGGCTTCCTGGAAGTTACTGAGCTGATTTTCACAACCATGGATCACAAGAGCAAAGCAAAATGGAGAAAGGTTCAACTTGAGTTTGTCCTTGCTTTTGTGCACAGTACACATAAATAAAAGCACAGTACATAGGCAGACCATCTTTTTCCTTACATGTAAAAGTAAGGGACTTCAGCCCCTTTGTGGGTAAGTCAGGAAAGCCAAGAGAGAACACTGGCATGGGAGCCTTCCCTCAATTAAAAATTGCAGAGAGGAAAATAATTTTGCTGCTTGCTGAATCCTCAAACTAGCTTTTAAAACAGTGCTGCGTTCCTATGAAATTAAAGTCTTTGGTGTATTGTTTTCTTTCCCAATTAAAGCCAGCCAGCAATGAAGCTTTATTTTCCTCTTCCCCACTTTGCAGGCAAAATGAACTCAAACTTTAGTGATTTTGTTCCCATAAACTTTCTCTAGTCCTGCGTTGTAAAAGACATGAAACCTCTTTGTTAATGAGGTGATATTTGCACTGTGGTACCACTTTTCATCCAAGCAGCTGCAAAGGCTTTGCAAACATTGATTTAAGCTTTACAAACCCCAGGAGTTGGAGGAACGTGTGTTTCAGGAAGGTGGGCTGACCTGGGCCTGGGGAGGGGATGAAACTGGAGCTGGATGAAGCTGGAGTCCTGGATCAGAGCTAGGGAGAAAGCCCTGGTCTTCAGCTCCAGTGAGGGCTGAACTGTGCCACTGGACAGGCTGGCGTGTTTGAGAGAGGAAGATTTTTGGAAATGCAGCAGCCTGAGCTAGAAAATGCATGGGAAATCCCTGCCCATAACTGCTCAGGCATCAAAGATGTCTTAGGGCATGACAGGGCACTGGGACCCCCATCTCATCAGTTCCAGGGGGGTAACTTTGCAGCTACTTCACCTGTACAGTATTTGCACATGTTCTGTACCACACATCCAGGACTGGAGTCTCTCCAGCTTCGCACTAACAAGGGAGAGTCATGGTTTAGAAGTGTATTTTTTTTTTGAGCATCACATTGATTGTCCCTTCTGGGTACACTGAAACACTGCTTTTCTCTAGGCAAGGTGGGGAAGGCAGATTTGCTCATTAGCAGAGCTGGAGGGAAGATTTAATTGGATCCAGTAGCATATTTTATTTTTGCATCTTAATTTGTATGGATTAGCACTTAAAAGATAAATCACTTTTAGTCTGACAGCTTAAAAGTAAAATCCCTGAAAGGTTATTGTTTTACTTCTAATGCAATTCTGTAGTATCTGTTGGCTTCTGACATTAATTTATATTCATTTTCTTATTTGCTAAAGAAACATAGACTACAGTAGCCTGTCAACATCTTCCTTTCTTGTAAATCCCTGTTCTCTTGAGCTTATAATGTGGTGAAACTAGTTCCAGGAAAACTTTGGATATGCAGCACTTGAGACTAAGACAAATTTGTTTATTAAAGATTTGGCTGAAGCTGTTTTAGCTGAGATTGAATGTAACTTTGTGGGCAGGGAGGCTGTGAGGAGGGCTGTGCTCTGTTTCCATCTCTGTCAGAGGAGCATGTCCCAGTCTCTTGGATCAGGGGGTCTGGGGCTTGGTGGCCCCCCAGACCTGGTGAGTTGTGATGCTGCTGAGAGAGCAGGGAAGGGCTGCAGGCTGCAGCATCACACTGAGGTTGTCTGAGCTTTACCAAGCCCTGCAATGTTGGGACTTAAATTAAAAACCAAAAAAATTAACCCAGCTTCTTCCACTCACCTCCACAAAGATTCATCTCTTGAAACATCTCTGCCCAAGGGGCTATAAAATATGAGAAACAATCCACTCAGGCATTGTGTTTATATCTGTGTGTGTTGTATCTCGTTTCTTCCTGCAGTTTCACAGGTTTAGAGGGAAGGGAGCAGGTTTAGAGGGAAGGGAGCAGGAACACTCCCTTGCTTTTTCTTGGTTGCCATTGGTGACATCTTGCTTTGGTGATTCTCTGGTCATCCTGATGGTTCCCAGCTTTCTGGGATAATGAGGGGGAACTGAGAAAAATCTTCTCAAATCTTTTTTCACTTTCTAACATGAGAATCTGTATATTTACCTGTTATTTCTGTGCCTTCCTTCACTGTTCTTGACCAGGTCTAAAAAGTTTCAGTCCTTCATTGAGAGCTGCCTAGTGAAGAACCACAGCCAGAGACCAACCACGGAGCAGCTGATGAAGCACCCCTTCATCCGAGACCAGCCCAACGAAAGGCAGGTCCGCATCCAGCTCAAGGACCACATCGACAGGACTAAAAAGAAGCGAGGAGAGAAAGGTCAGTGGAGAGGAGAGGAGGGTTGGTGGAGAGGAAGCAGCACTCTGAGCAATCCTTGACCTCTGCCATGTGCTCAGATATCCCTGTCTGGGCAACCCGTGACCTCTGCCACGTGCTTGGGGGTCCCTAGGGCAGAGCAAGGCACATCGTGCAGGTGAAGCATGTGGGTAAAAGAGGGAAGACAAAAGAGGATTGGGTTGTCCATGGTCTCAGTACCAGTTCCCCTCACTCAGATGGCTGAATTTGTTGAAATCTTGTTAAATTCAATAGATGTGATTCTCTGTGTGACCATGCTTTGTGTGGTTTTGGGGATGGATTGTTTTGTTCGGTTTGATTCCTCTCAGTCATTGAAATGAAAATAAATACCTGTAGCTAAACAATGGGCATTCAGCAGACAGGTGACTGTCATTAGAGTTAATCAGTGTTTTTAAATACTCTTTTTTTCCCCTAATGAAAAATGATGCTTTTTCTTAGTCCAGGTGGTAATTTCCACACGGAACATCTAAGCTTTGATTCATTAAAGCGTGTATATAAAATTTACGTTTGCATAGATCCTTGCTGGTGTGTGGGAGGGTGAAGCTGCTAAGCTGAATTTTCCTCAGCTCACGTATTTCATGCCAAGTGTGTTGATCTACGTGACATCCCTGCAGCACCAGCGACGAGCAGAGCTGTGCAAACGAACATCCAGATAAGACCCTTGCCCCAGAGCAATTCCGCTGACTAGGAATAACCTATTAAACTGAATGCTTTCAGTGAACTCTCCAGGCCCTATCAAAGTCCTCTGCAAGAAAGATCAGATAGCAGAAGAAACTTGTTAAAGTATTCAGCTGCTTGTGAACCGAATTTTAATTTGAAAGCTCATTTGTAGAATCCAGCAAATTAAAACGTTGCTATTTCTCTTATTGGTAGCGGAATTAATTTTTCATGCGTACCTTCCAGCCCCTTGTAATAGATTTCACTACAATCAAAACAATAAAATGGGATCCCAGTGAAGTATTAAATGTGTTTAGTCTGGCAAATGAAGGTTGGACCCTAGAGATGGAGAGTAATTGGATAAATGCAAGCCTTTCTTTGACTATAATTCCCTTCATCCGATAAAGATGATATCCCAACAGAAATTGCAGTGTGTAACACAACATTGCAGTGAGCTTTTATGTAGACATCTTCATTGCCTGGAAATTACATGGATTTGCATAGGAAAAGCATATGTTTAAGGGAAGAGGAGCTGGTGCCTTCAGAGCCTTGCTTAAATCCCACCTTCCTGTGGCTGTGGCTCCAATAGCTGGTGGTGCATCTCCTGTTGCAGAACCATCCTGAAGAAGGGGGTTGCTCACTCTCATATGGGGATAAATTCTTATTTTGTGGACACCTCCATCTTTACATCAAGGGGCTGTGGTTGTCAGGGCTGTTGCCCACTGTGCTGGTGCTTCCCTGGCCTTGTGGCCCCCTTTAAACCACAAAATGCAGAGCAGTAATGCTGCTTATTCTTGGTCATGCGAGGTAAAGAGAATTGGCTGTTCAGCCTTCAGAGCTCTGGGGTTTTCAGCCACTGGAAAAACAAATGAATCCAGCAAAGGGCACTGATGAGCAATTCTGTTCCTAGATGAGACAGAGTACGAGTACAGTGGAAGTGAGGAGGAGGAGGAGGAAAATGACTCTGGAGAGCCGAGGTAAGAATCAGCGTTTCATTTGTGCCCTTACAACCCTTTAGCTCTGTATAAAATCAGCTTGGATTATGGGCTCATATGAACTGGAAATGGAAAAAGGACAGTCTGAGCACTGAGTCCTGTTCCCTGGCAGAGCAGAGGAAATTCTCGCTGCCGGGTGGTGCGTGGGTATAGACTGATGCTCTGGATCACCTTAACCAAAAGCTGGGGAAGAAAACCCCATTGCCTGTGGGATCTGCAGCATGGCATGGTGCTCTCATGAGAATGTGGATATTGAGATGTGGAGAAATGTGAGGTAAAACTAAAAAACTCTTGAAAATGTGGTTCCTTACATCCAAGTGTAACTTCCTGCTTCCATGTAACTTTTCACCATTGAAACCTCCCAGGTGCTGCTGCAAGCACCCTGGGGCTGGAACTTTCTTTGGTGACATTTTTCAGAGCCATTGTAATTAGTATCAGGTTATTCCATTATTTCACCGAGATAATGTAGTATTTTAATAGCTGGCAATGATTCATGCTAAATGTGCTTTGTGCACAGCTAAATATAGTGTGTGCCAGCCACTGCAGCACCAGAGGCTTTGGTTGGAAACCTAATGTAAAGGAAACCTTTCCATTTACAGCGAGTAAATGACCAGTGAGCCATGAGCAAAACCCTGGCACTTGCAGGCCCCCATCCCTCCACCCACTGCTGCCCAAGCGCTGCTCTGTTGGGCATTCCGGTGCTGCTGGGATGGAGGGGAGAGGAAAAATCCCACAGAGGCTGCAGGGAGGGGATCTTCTGACGCTTCTCCCGTGTGCAGCTCCATCCTGAACCTGCCCGGGGAGTCGACGCTGCGGCGGGATTTCCTGCGGCTGCAGCTGGCCAACAAGGAGCGCTCGGAGGCGCTGCGGCGGCAGCAGCTGGAGCAGCAGCAGCGCGAGAACGAGGAGCACAAGCGGCAGTTGTTGGCCGAGCGGCAGAAGCGCATCGAGGAGCAGAAGGAGCAGAGGAGGAGGCTGGAGGAGGTAACTGGCCAGGGCTGAGCTGCTTTTGGGTGGAGCA
Source organism: Cettia cetti (assembly GCA_013401135.1). Lineage (NCBI taxonomy): Eukaryota > Metazoa > Chordata > Aves > Passeriformes > Sylviidae > Cettia > Cettia cetti. Next base: position 65,112 of record VZUI01042243.1, on the reverse strand, counting down.
GCAGGAGTTCTGGTGACGGCTCCTGAGGGACTGCTCTCAGCCTGGTTTGAGGTCACGTGCTGACCTCTCTGGTCGGTGACCCCAAACGTTTTGTTACGCTGGTCAAGCCCCTCTGCTCATCCTTTTGGCCTGACCACCACAGCAAGTGTTGCCTACTTTTGTGAAGGTAATAGAACTGGTTTGCTGTAAATAAACCCTTGGAATACCAAACCTAAAGGGGTCCCTGAACGACTGAGCAGATTTAGCCCTCGACTGGGGTGACAGCTGTGTTCAGTCGAGGTGGGCAATCCAGCATCTGTCAAGTTCATTATCGTTATTTGCTCCTGTGGACTGTTACAGTCGAGAAGAAACTGAAAAGCTCCATTTGCCCTATGCCTGGATCCATGTGCCATTTGTGTCCCATTTAATCCCTGATTTCAACTTCAGTCCTTACAGCCCCTGCCAATTACAATTTTTCTTGCAGGGGAGGGGCAGATGCCTGCCTGACTTGTGCAATGATCCATCTGTGCCCCGAAGGATAAGATTCCATTGCCCTTGTCTTAACATACCAGCCACAAATGCAATCGCTCATAAAATTATCCACCCCATTTAAAATCCAGCTGCAGGATTTGACCGTGTGACTTTGGGTGTCCCTGAGCTGCTCAGCCTGGCCACATGCTCTGGAGAAAGTGCTCTGGATTCTTGTACTGAAGAAGTTCACTAAAAAATAAAGGGGCTTTCCCCCATCTCTTGAGCTTTTTTGATGGGGTTTTGTAAAAAAACACCCATTGCCTTGGCCTGAACTCAGCCTGGGTGACTCAGTGAAGCATTGAGGGTCATTAAATTAGCTTTCTGAAGAGGTCACCAATATGTCTGATAAAAGGATTTGTAGTAAATGGACCATTAGACCATCCACCCCCTTAATTTGCAGAGCAAGAGGTCTATTACTCTGGTCACCAGTCTCTCCCTGTACTGGGTAGTGCCTCAGGCCAGAGGCACAGACAGGAAGGAATTTCAGGCAGCTGATGGTGATGATGGTGATGGTATGGCCCCTCTTCGAGGTGGTCCTCTGAGCCCCTCCAGGGCAAAAATCAACACAGGCAAATTCCAGGCAAAGCATTTTTTCAGTCTGGTAAATATGTAGGTCTGTTGTGTTGTCGGAGCACAGAGTGTTCAATACTTTGTAGGTCAATACTTTGTAGGCTTTTCTAGAGACCTGCACCCAGCCCAAGGATGGCAACCCAAGCTGCTTTGGGAGAGGACAAGGTTTGCACATAGATGCACCCCAAAATCCCCTGTCCCAGTGGCTGTTTGTGAGGACTTGTAAGTAAGCCTGGTTCTGCCTTTGTCCCAGCCTGCTTGCTGCAAGCAGTACAGGAGCAGAACAACAGCAGAATAAAAGCAGACACCAGATTAGCTGCAATCCTGTAATGAATACAATGCTTGCTGCTGTATTAAAATGTTCTCCTCACATAGAAGAAAATTGTTCTCTCTCTGCTGCTTCCCAGGCAGGTTTTGAATGGAGGATTAATCCCTTTGCTAAGCTGGAGAGCTCTGCCCTGAGCTACAGAGTTGCTGCCTTGCTGGGCCGGGCTGTGCTCAGTCCCAGGGCTCTGCCAGTTCCCTTCTGTTGTGTCCCCAAGTCTTCAAAAAATTAATAAAAGTTAATGCCACCATAGCCAGGATTTAAACCCAGTGCCTTTTCTAGTGGCTCTGAACAGCCCCATTGGGCTCTTCACCCAATGCCTTCTTCCCAGCTGCCTTACAGCTTTTGGACTTCAGTTGAAGGGGAGGTGTGCTGGGGCACAGCTGGTCAAGAGGTGTTTGCAAGCTCCTGCCTTGTCACAGGAGTGGGGAAAAGCAGGGTGGCTGTAGTTGAAGAGCATCCTCTGCCCCCCTTGGTATGATCAGTCCCATGGGCTCAGCCAGTACCAGGGCAGATGCTGGGGCCAGCTGGCAGCTGTGGTAGCTCCAGCATCTTCTCAAGTGCCCGTTTCCTCAGGTCCATCTGGCCAGGTTTAGCTTCACCTGCATCCAGCCACAGTGTAAAATGAGCTCTGCTCTCTATTAGGCACCGTTTGCATGGTGAGCAAGGAGCAGCTGAGTTGCTATGGTGAGGATTAAAGCTGGAGTCCTTGAAAGAGGTACACACCTTCTGCTGCAAACGTGGTGGGTTGTAGCAGTGGTGAGGACAGATGCTCCCCAGCATGGCTGGCTGTGGCTTTGCCAGCTGCAAGGTGCCCTGAACCTGCAAAACCAGAAAATCTGTAAATGCAGAGAGTAGCAAATAAAGTTTCATCGCTGCAGCAGGGATGTAGTTTGGTCCTTGCCCTTCCTGGATATTTTGGGGCAGGAGGCATCTGATGGGCAGACAGAGGTAGCCAACAGCAGCTGTCACAGCTGCCCTAAGTTTGGTGTGGCTGCCCTGAGGCTCCCAGCACACTGCATGGATGTGGAGTGCTGCTGCAGCACTCATACCCATCCCAGCAGCACCCAAAGGCTCCAGCAGCAGCCAGGCTGCTGCTGTTGGGTCTCTCTTTTTCCTTCTTTTCTGCTGATTTTCCTACACCAGCTTTACAGTAACTTTTGTTGATGACTCTTGGCCAGGGATTTATTTTGGTTAAATGGGAACAGGACTTCTTCCATGCTACTTTATGGTCTGACTAAGACGGGGTGTGCCTCCAGCAGGCAGCACTGGTACCAGCAGATCTCTGGGAGGAGAGACCAGTGGAAGACTCAGATTACTGTGTTTTCAAAATAAATTTGACCTTTAAAACAAAGTAGAGCAGCCGGGACAAATAAACCCTTGGAGCTGGTGGCTTTTGGGTCTCCTAAGTCAGCCTGCTCAAGCTGCCAAACACATTACTGTGTTTACAGAAAGAGCTCCTACTCATCTTAAGATGCTGTGGAGGTGTCCAGGCTGAGGGAGTGAGTTGGCATGTGGTCCCAAGTGCAGCTCCAAAAGGATTGACAGAGAAGGATGCCAAGCTCAGAAATGCCTGGACTAGATTTGTGCTGGAGATGCACAGCAAAAGAGCTGAAGAAAGGCCTTAGTGGGATAACTGGCCCATTCCTCTGTCAGTGCAGACCTTCAGGAGGTTTGGTGGTTTTCCAATGCTGTCTTTAAATACTGGCAGGGGTAGAGCTCCTACCCTTTCACATCTAACAGAGCTCAAAATGAAGTAATCTAGTTTTTTCTGTCACCTTGATCTTCCTAAATGGGGATTTTTGAACCTCTCACAAAGTACCTCCCACGTTAGGGCTTTTTTGGGGAAATCCACCATCTCCTGATGCTGCTCTAACAATAACATCAAATTTATGTAGAAAAAAGTCAAGTGAGAAAGTCTTGTGGTGATCTCCTTATGGCCTTCTTGGTGCCCTTGAGACCTTGCTGCCATCCTTTGCGTGCCTGCTTGCATCTGTTGGACACTTGGGCCTCCTTTTTCAGGAGGTGACCAATTTCCTTCTCTGAGGCTGAATCTTCCTACAGGCAAAGAGATTTAGATTTGCAGCTGTCTTTAATTGCAGTGGAAGTAAAAATGCCCAAGCTAGCTTTGAAACCGGGACTTTCATGGGAGCAGAGTTGCAGCTTTGTTTTCCCTCGTGCAGAAAGTTGGTCTCATGAATTCAAAATGTGCACCAGAACTAACCCTCAAATTAGAGAATTAAATATCAATAGATCCAACAGCACTGCAGAAAATGTTTGTGTCATGCAGAAGGGTGAATAGGCTTGAATATATTTTAATTTTTCCCTATATATACATATATTAGATATATATAGTTCCCTAATCAGCCTTCCATTTGTTGCTGGCACAGAATGAGCCTTGATGCACTGGTTTAACCACCAAAATGCCAGCTGAGCTGTAGGAATAACACATCCTGGGTTCAGGAGCCTTAGGGATCCTGCAAGACAAATCTGTGTGCAGACCCCTTGGCAGCAGTGGGCAGATGGAGTCAGAGAGGGCTTTACACAACCTCATTTTTTTACCATATTATGGATTTTTTTTCCTTTGTAGGTATAAAATGAAGGTCAGATCTTTACAGGGAATGTACAAGGGAAATCTAAGAACCTTGCTGTTTGCATGTGAGATTTCAGTTAATGCACTTAGAGAGCTGGGTGGTGAAGGGATAAAAAATTGCTGAAGTTCCTGTAAATGTTAACCAGCAGAAAATCATCAATGCAAAGCTCTTATAAAGCAATGCCAAAAAAAAAAAAAAAAAAAAGCAACCCAGCAGTTAATTATAGGTAAATTTAGGTTCTCTAAAATGCTGGCTTGTTATTTTCTTCTGCATGTGCACGTGTGCTATAGCTTGTAGGAACCTTGTCATTTATATGGCACCCCCCCACAGTTCTGTGGTACATGGGAACACTGCAGTGGTCCCAGCAGCATTCCTGCACCCATTTCCAAGGAGAGCTGTGTTACAGCAGCTCCTGTAGTACAGGTATGAGCCAAGCCTCATGCCTCTCTCATTTTTCTTTGGTCAGGAAGCATGTAGGGCTCTTAGTTTCTGAAGCATGAGATTTTTCCTGCACGGGGCATCCCTTCATGGTGATCCCGAGTAAAAGTTCTGCAGTGGTTCAGAGCAAATGAGATCCCTGTTTGCCATGGTGGGAAGTTCTGACCCAGTTTCTCTACCAGTGGGAAACACCTCTCCATGCTCCAGTGCTTGGTGTGTCAGGAAAGATGATGTTCCAGCCACAGTCACTCTTTCCCTGGTGGCTCAGATAAATGAGCCTGTCACAACAACGCAACCACCTAGAATATTTGTTTTCATTTGTCACTTGGAATTCCCTTTCCACTTCTTTCCTGGCTCATGCTGGTGTTTGGGAGCAGCAAGCCAGGGTTTCCAGGAGCTGCTTCTTGCAAGTGTCAGTGCCTCTCTGAGCTCACAGGGTTTGAGGGGCAGCTGCAGCTCTCTCATTGCTCGTAGCCCAGGATGTGTCTGATCAAGCAAAGTGAGCTTGCTCTTTGAAGTCCTTGTTTCATGCCAGGCCTCTGAGGGTGTTCCCACCAGAGGTTTTGCCTTCGTGTGTCTTCTCTCATCAATATTTAAAACCTGTCATATCTGGTGCAGTGCAAATAAGATCCTGTTCTGGCTTACAAGCAGCTACATATAGCTTTACCTGCAGAGTTATATAAATGCAGCCCTAATTAATTGGTGCTCTTGCCTTGCATGAATAATGGATCTGGATAGTGTAAATACACACAGTAGTTTCAGGCTTGGAGAAATGTGGGAAATGTGCTCTTGCAGTGGGAGCAGGAGGGCAGAAAACAGGGAGAAAAGGAGGCAAGGAAAGAGAGATCTTTGAATCTTCCTTTTTTTTTTTTTTTCTGTTTGTACATGCACTTGTTCTCAGCTGCATCTCCCTGATCCAAATCCCTCCTTTAAAAATGGTCCCCATCATCCTAGTGCTGGGGAGACAGGGGCATTGCTGGAGGCTTTTCCCACTGCAGTGCCAGGTCCTCTCCAGATGTTTGCCAGCTGCTGCTGCAGGGCCATACAGGCAATGCAGCTGATTCAGCCCTGCTCTGCTGGGCTGCAGTGTTGGTGATGCTGGTGATGCTACCATGACAAATGACCTGCTCATAATGTGACCTGACAAATGTGCTGTGGAGCTGGAGGGAAGTGCTGCACTCCTGGCCTCTATAAGTTGTGTTGGATCCTGCTCAGAGCCTCTGCCCCAAGAGCCTGGCTGCAGCAGGGTGCAGGGGGTCTTTGGGTATCCAAAAGAGCATCAGGCCTGGCTTTGAAGGAAAGTGGTACCTGTGGGGCTCAATTCTCATTCCTGGAGTTAAATAGGCTTTTAGAAGGGTGCTGGTGAGATGGAAAGGAGCCAGAAAATGAGGCAAGCTCACTGGGGCACACGGTACCCGGGAAAGATGGTGTGCTACCCCCTCCATGGGAAAATTGCTTTTGCCTCCTTCTTTGGAAGGATTTGGATTTGTTCTCCTACTAGATTGGAAGTGAAGACCATTTGGGTGATTTTTATTTAAGAAATAGCTGTGGTATTCAGGGCCTTGCCTCCTGCCAGCCAAACCCAGCCTACACAAGCATTATGTGCTTTATTCAGCAGCATGATAGTTTAACTAAAACAGCCAGCCATTAAAACCCACCCCAGAACCAGTGTGACACAACTGTGACAGGAAGCTCAGGGTAACATTTATTCAACACATTAGTCTGAAGATCTGTGCTTCAGAGGTCATGGCAGCAGTGACCATCACCTAAGGAGATCAGAGAGCACTGGCAAAGCCAAGAAACCCTGTCTTATCACCAGGATGCTGCAGTGACCGTGTCCTGGTGGTGAGCCCTCTGCAATTTTGAGTGCAGACTTCCAAAAGCTACACCCAGGCCCACATTCCCCCATTGCCAGCGAGGACAGGGGTGCACACAGAGCAGCACATGCATCCCCTGTGTGCCTGGGCAGTGCCAGTGGCTGTGCCTGCTGTGGGACACACCCGTGTCTAGAGCTGGCAGGTTATTTCAGGTTGGATGCAATTCTTCCTTCCCTGAGGTGAGTGGAGTGGCTCTGATAAATATGGCTATAGGTGGCACTAAAGCTGTGCTGCAGCTCAGGGAAATCATTGGAGTCCATGTGGATGTTACCTGTAGGTGAGGAGGCAGCAGCAGGACAGGCAGTGGCTCATGATGGAAATGTTTGGTCTTTAAATGTTTGTTACAGTATCTGTAGATAGATTTATCTTCCTGGATATCTATCTGTAAAGATACCCCTAGAGATACTCCACAGAGACACAAAAATACAGAATGTGGAGGAAAACACAGTATCTATATAGATACCTACTGATGGATACAGATTTTAAATCCATCTATACAGTGCAGGTCCCTTTAGAGCAGCAGTTTCACATGGAGGCATCTTGGTCTCTGGAATGCTCAGCCAGCTCTTTGAGCTGCTTGCTCCAGCCCTCCCCAGGATTTAGTGAATGCATGGCATTGCCAGCTTCTTCCCTCTGCAGTCTGCTCAGCCACTGTGTGTCAGCAACAGGAGAGAAAAAAAGGCAGAAAAAAAAAAAAAAAGAGAGAGAAAAGGGCCAGGTTTCTGCTTCAACAGTCAGCTTCCCGTCGGCGTGGGGCTGCACCCAGATGATGGAGATGATGGATGGAGTCAGGGCAGGCAGCTCCAGTAGCCAATGCTGGCATTTGAGTGCCCTCTGCCGATGCTGGCTGCGGTGCTGCAGTGAGGGGCTGTGCAGCACTGCAGCACTTGGCTGCCAGCCCCTGCTCCCGGCATGGTTTGGGCAGCTGCAGGAGTTGGGCTGGGTTAAAAGCAGGCATGTGGGGGCTGCAGGTGTGCCCAGCGTGACTCACAGCAGGCTGTGGGTTGTAATCATCCCAAAACTCCCCGGATTGCTGTCAGCTACAGAGTGGAGCAGGCAGGGATGCACCCAGGAGGGATTGGGGCAGGCATGACCTGAGAATAACAAGGGGAGTCCCGTCCTGCTCATTTGGTGCTTCAAAAAGGAAAACTTTTGGATTTTGAGTCTTTCTTGTTGGTTTCTGGTCTCAGCAAACATAAAGAGGGGTGCATTTCCCTCTCAGTAGGCAGTAAGTCCCCTGCCTCTCTTCCTCATATTCTTGGGTGGCTTTGGGGCTGAGATGTGTTACCTGTAGGCGATGGGCTCACGTAGCTCCCCGCTGTCTGAGGCCTGATTAACCCCCTGGTTGGCCATGCTGGAATATGGGGACCATGCACTGCCCCCATGGCTTCATCAACAGGTGGGAGAAGAAATGATCTGGTTCTGGCTAGGAGGATGCTGTGGGTTCTCCACAGCCAGTGCCAAGCACCAGAGTATGTGAGGATGGAGTGGGATCAAGGAGTCCCTCTACCACCCAACCGGGCCAGCCTGCTGGCAAGGCATCTCCTTGGGTGGCTGGGAGCATCCTGGGTCTGTGGTCAAGGGGACACCCCAAAAATTAAGAGAAAAAGGACTTGGAGCTCCCGGGGAGAGGGATGGGGATGCTGAGCTGTACCTCCTGCCCCCCACAGCAACAGAGGCGGGAGAAGGAGCTGCGGAAGCAGCAGGAGCGGGAGCAGCGCCGGCACTACGAGGAGCAGATGCGGCGGGAGGAGGAGCGGCGGCGCGCAGAGCACGAGCAGGTAACGGGGTGGGAGTGGGGCATCGCCGTCAGCACGGATTCCTCTGCCTCTAATCAGAGATTTCCTTGTAAACACTCATTTTTTACCACTTGAGAGCAAATTGCTTAATTGTTAACACTGCATGTGTCGCTTTCACTGCTGTTGTTTATTTCTGTGTGGATCCACTTGCTGGCCCGCAGATGTGAAGGCACTTGATGCAGGTTTTCCACGCCCGCTTGTTGTTGGGGTCAGATTCTTTATTATTCTTGGGTAATGTTTGCCATTTCCCAGTGTTTCCATTCTTGTAGAGTGGTGGACACCCTGGGCTCTTCGGGCAGGGATGGAAGGTGCCTGTGCTGATTGATCAGATTGCTTGGGTGGGGCGGATGTGGGTGCCCACCTCATTCTCCTTCCTGCCCAGAAATACTGGCTCTTTTACCTTCTCTCTCTTTTTCCTTTGATCCTTGCTGCCCATGCCTCCAGGAGTACATCAGGCGACAGTTAGAGGAGGAGCAGAGACAGTTAGAGATCCTGCAGCAGCAGTTGTTGCAGGAGCAAGCGCTACTTCTGGTAAATGGGAGGCCACGGCCACGCTTGCCGCTTTCTGCCTGTGTCGCGTCTGCCTGTGCACTGTGTCCCCCCCAGTGCCTCCTGACATGCCCAGAGATGGGGGACACTGCTGTCACCACCCTCCCTGGAGCCTCCTGTCCAGCTCTGTGGCTGCAGCATGCCGGGATGCCCCATTCTGCTCGGGGCTGGGTCCCCTCGTGGTGCACGGCTCTCGTTGCGTCCGCTCCGCAGCATTGGCGTGTGTGTGCCCTCGTGAGAGGAGCAGCCCTGGTTGCTGCTGTGAAGTTTTGGAGGCTGTTTGCAGCATGTTGGGGTGTGTTCGAGCTGTTGCGTGCCTGCATCCATCAAACCCACCCTGCCATGCTCTTCTTCATGTTCTGAGTGAAGGCTTTTGTTTCAATTTCCTTGCAGGAACACTGTCTATTCCCTTGTGTGCTGTTTGCATTCTAGATGTCCTCTTTTTTATTTAATTTGGGTTTGAGTTATCCTTTTTACTGCTGGTAGCTGTTCCTCTTACTGCATTTTATTTTAACCTACAGGGTTGTTTGGGTTTTTTTGTCTTGCTATTTTATTGAGAAAAAAAAAAAAGCCCTCACACAAGCCATTCATTGCCTTTTAAAAGGACTTCTCAAAATTATTTGCTCCTTAAAACTCATATAGCTGTAGGGATTCAGAAAGATCACACAGTTGGCTTTGCAGTCTGGCTCTTCCCAGGATCAATTAATTGGTCCTACAGAGGAGTTGGCTTCAGTTGGGTTTTGTCTGACCATAAAATCATGAAGTGGTTTGGGTTGGGAGGGACCTTAAAGAACATCTCTTTCCAACCCCCTGCCATGGGCAGGAACACCTTCCACTAGACCAGGTTACTCTGAGCCCCATCTTGACCAGGTGATGTTTGACACCTCATTGAATTGATCCTTTGTTTTTCTATCCAGAAAAATCTGAGCAAAGTCAGTGAAAACTCCTAAGCAAACATCAGTGGGTCTTGCAGGCTTTCCCTGACAAGGCAGCACTCACGTCCCCATTCCTACCAAACAGGGCAGTTCAGTGGCTGCAAAGCATCACTGGCAGAATCACAACTCTGAATTTGTTGGCTCTGCTGTCTCTCCTTGAGGATGCCTTACAGCTCAGTCCCCAAAGCCTTTCAAATCAGGGAGCTCTGCCAGAAAACAACCTTTCAGATGCTCAGGCCCCGTTGTTGACCCAAACCAGGTACATCTGGCTGGGCACCTTGTCACTGTGTTTTCTCCTGGGTAGGAGTACAAGCGCAAGCAGCTGGAGGAGCAGCGGCAGGCGGAGAGGCTGCAGAGGCAGCTCCAGCAGGAGAGGGACTACCTAGTGTCCCTGCAGCAGCAGCAGCAGCAACAGAGGCAGGACCAGAGGCCAGCAGAGAAGAAACCCCTCTACCATTACAAAGAAGGGATAAATGCCAGCGAGAAGCCAGCGTGGGCCAAGGAGGTAAGGGAGAGCAGGGAGGGTGATGGTGCTCGTCTGCATCCACAGGGCCGGGTCTGAAACACACCCAGCAGGCTGTGCTCCACGGGGTGGGGATCCAGGAGATGCCATCAGCTGTGCTGGGAACACTCCCAGCTCGGTGCAGTGTGTCTGTATGTGTTTGTACAAACAGGGAGGCGTTTCCATGAGGGCGTGTGAGGAGGAGAATGGATTCCTCCTGGAGGGGTTCAGCCTGTCTGGGGGCTTGTGGATGCAGAATCATAGAATGTTAAGGGGTTGGAATGGACCTTGAAGATCATCTCCTCATTCTCTTTCCTGGTGTGTCCACAAGTGTGCAGGGGTCAGGAGTGAATGCAGAGGGTGATTGTTGTGAGGTTCTTTGCTGAGCTGTAATTCTGCATAGTCAGGGGTTGGACAGCTTTTCCCCCCAGGCTCAGGGCTGTATTCCTTGGGGTTGCTCTTTTCTGATTTTTCCTCTCAGGCAAAAAAAGGGAATTGTAACAGTTGTGAGGTCTTGAATATTAATTATTGTTAGTCCAAATAATCTTGAAAAGATTGACATGCATTGTCTGCAGTGCAGATTCGGGATCATGTGCAAACTTTCTCCTTAATCTCTTTGTGGTGGCTCCAGTAAGACTGGTGCCTGCTCTTGCTATTAATTTTTCGTAAGTTTTTTTGTTTACTTTTGTAACCCTATTCCTGGGCAGAAAGATCTTTTAATAACTTCCCTATTCTTCCTACCAAGTAGAAGCACTGCTTGGCATCCTTTAGTCCTGGCAGACACGTGATGTGCATCCAACATGTAGCTGGTCTTTCCTCTTGACAGTCCTCAGCTGCATCTACAATACCTGCAAGTTTTGAAAGCTCAAGGAGTTCAGCTACCTGTTCTAAGAAAAGGCCAGTAATATATTCTTGTCCTTTCTGAACCATCACAGAGATAGATGTGGGTGTCTAAATTTCTTTTCACCTCTTTACACACTTGCTTGGGTTTTTCTTTGGTTACCTTCCAGTTGAGTCTTCAGTCTCTTTTGGTGGCACCAGGTGATAGATTTTCATGGAGTTGCGTCATCATTCTCTAGCCCTTCCAGTGAAAGAAGAGGTTTGATAAGTTTGCAGATGAGGTGTTCCAGATGTGCTGACAGGAGAGGTGTTCCAGATGTGCTGAGGTGTTCCAGATGTGCTGCCTCTGACAGGAGAAGCTTCCACCTGGGTGGTGCTTCTGCAGCTTTGTGCAGAACTGGATTGCTCTTGTCCATCTACTGGAGTGCTGAGAGTAGGTAGTGGGCAGGAAAAAGGGAATAAACTCTGTCTTTTATTGCCTGGTTTTAAGTAAACTCTCTAGAACATTGCTAAAGTACTTCTGGCATTGTCTGCAAAACTTTAGCAAAGATGTGTAAAAAGGAATATTATTTTTTATCTGGGGTGAAGGAGAAGACTGCTGGATTTAGCTTTCCCTTTCAAACACAAAGGCCTATTTTTTCTGTTTCATGGGGCTGGCATCTTTTTGATGCTGTCACTGGAAGCAGGACATTGGGAACTGCACAATGTTAATAAGAGCAGCAGAACATGGCCTCTTACCCTTTGCCAAAATCATAGGGAAGATGAGGTTTCCTGTTGTTGGGGAACTTCTCCAGCTTCCACCAATTAGCTCTGCAAACCATTTGTTCCTTACCCATGTCACTCTGTCTGGTTTCTAATTAAATGCTCCAAGCTGTGGCATCTTTCTGCTGTTGGGAGCAGGAGTTTGATGTACTGCCTCAGCAAAGCACCCTTGGGAATCCCCCAGAATGACTCCTCTTGCCTCCATCCCGTTTTATCTTCTATTTAGTCCTGCTTTTAACACAATTTAGGTACTTTGCTGCATATATTGAAGGCCCACCTTTGCTGGCTCCACAGATAGATTTGTGCTGATACTTAATGAGCCTACCATGGTTCTTGCTATAGTTTAGCAATTTTCATGCCCAACCCATGCATGCTAATTTAACAGAAATATTGAGACTTTGTTTTCCTGTGGGAACAATGAAGAGACAAGTCTGGTGCTCAGCCTACAGTTTCTGGAGGCTGTGCAAAGCTTATTTGGATATTTCCTGAGGATTTTGCATTATATCCCATACTGCCCTTGTTTTTATGCTTTTTTGGTCTCAAGTGTTCTCTTCTAGGAGCTTGATCACCACAGCTGAGCCCTCTTCATGCTGGGCCCGTCCTAGCTTTTCACACCTCTCCTTTATGCACACATTTTCCCACCTCACTCGTTTTTACAGGGTGACCCCAAGACCCTGCAGAAGTGGGATAAAGCATCAAGGTGAGACTGTGGCCACTCACCTTGTGGTCATGTCCCTGCATCCCCTGGTTAAGGGACTGGCCTGTTGGTGATGACAAAGCTCTGGGTGAGGAACCAGCTTGTGCTGCATCTCTCACAGCTTCCCCAGAGCACCGTCAGGGATTTCTGTTGATGCTGATTGAAACAGTCTGAGCAGATAGTCCTGCCAAGACACATGGATGCACATTCCCTTCTGCTGCCCCTTCTACTCATCTTCTTGTTATCCAGGGTTATCCACTGAAAGTTAACTTGGGATGTAGCTTGGGTGCTCTCCCAGACCTGCCCTGTTTATCCAGGCACATCTCTTATAATTATGGACTATTTAGGCCTTTTTGGAGATCATGTTGGGACTCTCTGGTGATCCTGCCAAGGATGTGGCATTAGCACTCTGAGCTGTGATCCTGAAATTAGCAGCTCCTTTTGTTACTGACTTTTCTGTTATGGACCTGTATTTGCTAAACAAGGTGTTGCAGACAGCCAGGGAAAGCTTGGTCAGCTGAAGGATGGGTTTGGTGGGAATATAGCACACATGACTGTGCAGAAAGGAGGGGACAGGTTTAATCAGACATTTTCCACATGGTTGCTGGCCCCTGTGGTGCTTTCCCACTGTTTAGAGCTTCCCAGAGAGAACTCAGGGCTCAGCTGCGCATCATGAGCTGTTCTGTTCTCTGCAGCAGCCAACGCCTCCATCAGCTCCTCCTTCACTCCCCGTGGCTTTTATCCTGCTCTCACTTTGAAGTAATGTATTAAAACATTAACAGCCTTCTACTGGGACTGCACAGACACTGCTAAGGATGTTTCCTGCTTTGGGGAATCTTGAGTTCAATTAGGGATGGTCTGTACTTGAGCAGTGATGAGCTCCTGAAGGGGTTTTGCTGCACTTTCCCCCCTTTCTGTCTAACAGTGGAATCAGTAGGGCCCCACCAAGCACAGCTGGAGAGTCCCAGGAGCATCTTTTGCTGTGCTGGAGCCGCAAGGTGCAAGTGAGGAGATACTGGCAGTGGGAAACCAAGCCCCTTTCTCCTTCCCAGTACCCGGACATCCCCATTTGATCCCTCTCCTGCCCTCTCCTCCACACCAGCTTGGACATCCTCCACAATCAGCTGCACATCAGGGCCTGGCACGGTGCCGGGGAGCAGCTGGAGCGCTCAGCGGCGGCTCCGTCTCCGCCTGTCGCTTCTGCTGCCAGGGCTTGGCGGATGAGGAGAGGCACTGGAGCAGCCTGTGACCCAGCACTCGGGCTGCTGCTCCCTTTTCACAGGGAGATCTCCTTCCCACCCTGCTGCCCTTCTCATCCCTGTGTCCCCTTCCTTGGGCACTGCTGAGCAGAGCTCTGCACGGCCTCTGCTGGCTGCTGGGCAGTGCCTGGGGAAGTTGTGGTGACCATTTAGGACACAGCAGTAGCCCAGGTGGCCCCTCATGAACTTAGAAAGGAAACAGTCCATAACACAAATTTCTTACCTAGATTTTACTCTGTCTCATGCTCAGTCTCTGAAAAGGATTCATTTTTATTCATGTAATGGTTCTTCTGTTTCACGATTTTTTTCTTAAAGAAGAGCTTTGGCTCTTTCCAGGCAAACCTGTTGTAAATACTGGCTTTTAACATGGCATCATCCATGGTGGAATCGAGACATGCTAAGGGTATTTAACAATTTCATGACACATAAATAAAATACACATCAGATCTTGAGGTATCAAAAATTCTGCATAGCATATGCTGCCTGAATATCAATGCACAGCCTAACGGCAGGATGGCACGGCTGGGTGAGCTGAAACCACTGTGTTCCCATCAAGGGTGGCTGAAAGCAGTGGGCTTTGGGTTGATGTTCTCTCTCAGTAAAAGAGGTTTTTCCCCTCCCATACATGACAAGGTGCCAGACTCAGTAAATTCAGATCAAAGCCAACAGTTTTCTGGCTGCCATATTTATTCTTTTATTCAGATCAAACAAAACTACTCATTGTGTTTTTTATAACAGTGAAGGAAAATGGTCCCCTTGCTTAAAGATCCATTTGAGAAGCAAGAGCTTCTCAGGAGTCATCTTCTAGGAACATCTCTCTAAGGCGTGCTGCCTTTTCTTTATTCTTTCTTTTTCTTTTCTTTATTTCTCCATATTAAGGTATTAATTTAGCATATAAATTCAAGCAGTCCTTTTCATGCCTTTAAAATACATTTATTGCACAGTTTGATGGATAACTTGGATTCCATGATCACAGAATCACTTAGATTGGGAAAGACCGCCAGGATCATCAAGTCCAGCCCATGACTGCTCATCACCTTGATCGAACAATAGATACGATGTCCCTAAAGAGAAAAGAGCTTTCTGTATGTTTATGCCTCCCTTGGATTTCCATAGGAGATGGGCTCCCTGGGGCCTGACCCCTCTCCCCGTGTCCCACAGGTGGAGGAGCGCTCGCGCCTCAATCGGCAGAGCTCGCCGGCCATGCCGCACAAGGTGGCCAACAGGATTTCCGACCCCAACCTGCCTCCCCGCTCCGAGTCCTTCAGCATCAGCGGCGTGCAGCCAGCCCGGACCCCGCCCCTGCTCCGGCCCGTGGACCCGCAGGTAATGGTGCTCCCCCCCTGCCAGGATGCCAGGGGTGCTGGTAAGGACACAAGGAAGAGTGGATGGAAGGGAAATAGCGTCTGGCTCCCTGGTTTCTCAGCCTCGAGCATATTCATGAGTGAGAGCAACATCTACATGCATGAGTGTATTCCTCTTGTCACCTCCATGTGTTAGCAACATCACGCTGGTTTGTACCTTCCTTTGAAGCATCACGTACTGGTTACTGCTAGAAACAAGCTGGAGGACCAGGAGGAGCTGCTGCTCTGGTCCAGTGCAGCTGTTGCTCTGATCCTCTTTGGATCTGGTTTATGTAAAGGACTAAAACCACAGAGCCTGGTACAAAAGACCCGGGATGCTTTGATGCTGAGGATCATCAGAAAGAGGTTTTGTTTTCTTTGCTGCTTTGATTCAAGGTTTTCTTTTGGTTTTCCATTGAGTCGACATCAGTCACAAACACATCTGGAGAGGGCATAGATCACCATGACTGTCACAGAGGAGGGGCATCGTTATTTTAGAAGTTTCTCCCAGCCATGAGGTCTGCAAGTACTCTGCCACCAAAAGCTGTAGGAGTGTCAGTGCTGGCCCTGGTCCAGCCCCTAGAATTGCTCCCACAGATCCACAGACTCCAGCAGGGATTTCAGAGGGAAGTACAAAGCCTTTGCTCCAAGTTCAGCTGGGCTTTCTATGGAATATGTGCCAACTAAGTGCCAGCCACGTGTGGCATCTCCAGTACAAAGCCAGCTTTACACAAAAACGTGCAGGAAAGCCCTGAAACTTACTTCTTCTGTATGCATTGGAAAAGTGGGCAAAACCCCACTTCACTGTCACCCCTCTGACTGACCAAATAATTTTCGGTGACCTTCTTGGTGTCCTATACCATCAGCAGCTACAAAGACTTTTGTTTGGCAGTAAAATACTCGTGAAAGAGTTGCTTGAAGCCCAGAGCCCTGTGTCAGTGTGTGTGTACATACATGTACCCATGAGACATGGACACGTACAGAGACATGTATGTAGAAATTTCAAATAGAAGTCACCACCCTGTTGTATCAAAGGAGTGCAGCTTCACAGAGCCCTGGGTAGAAGCTCTGATTTCACAAACTGCAACCTTGTGATTTTCTCAGATTTCCCAGAACACATGCCAGTATTCCTTAAACTTGCAACCTGTGTAGGACTAATCCACGGGAGCCACTGAGACCTATAGAAGCTCATGCCTCAAGATATTTTTTAAGCCATCTATGCCTCCGAATTCCTGATGATTTTTTTAAACCAGTTATTATTTATTATTGCTTCCTTTTTTTTTTTTTTTTTTTTTTCATTTTTAACATGGAAAATCCATGCCAAACCTCATTAGCACAACCACAGAGGTGCAGGTGTAGGAGCAGGACTTCGGGCCAGCAGCAGCAGAGCCTGGGGCGGGCATGGTGTGTGCGGGAGTGTGATTTTTAACAGATCTTGCACTGAAGTGATGTAAGTCAGAAGTTCCTGAAACCAAGGCAGTGCTGATCTCAGACCAAGGGGGCTTTTCGGTGCATCCAAAGTGCTAATCAATTTTTTTTTAATCAAAATTTTAAATTTTTTTTTAAATTCCTTTTTTTTTTTTTTTTTTAACTCTCCATTTTGACTGATAGTTCTGTTTTGACTTGGTGCTTAGATTCCACATCTGGTCACTGTGAAATCCCAAGGAAGCTCCTTGTCTGGGTCTCAGTCACTGCATGAACAGCCTGCAAAGGGACTGGCTGGGTTTCAGGAGGCTCTGACGGTGACCTCTCACCGCACTGAGATGCCAAGGCAGAACTCGGACCCCACCTCAGAAAACCCTCCTCTGCCCCCTCGCATTGAAAAGTTTGACCGAAGTTCTTGGTTACGGCAGGAGGAAGACATTCCACCAAAGGTAACACAATTGCTCCTCACTTTCAGCACGTCAGAGGCAATCCCAGAGCTGAGTCCCTCTGGCAAAGCAGAGTGGGCAGGACTGAGCCCACCCCAAGGCTCTGCAGTGGGTGCTGATCTGCCCGGGGCAGGGTTTGCAGGACGTGCTGGGAGCTGCTCTTGGCTGCAAAACAGCACTGCCCTCCAGCAAAGAAAGTTCTCGAGCTCGGACAGAGGCCAAAACAAATTAATCTCTTCTTTCCCTTGGATAAAAAAACAACCTTCTGCTTAAATGGAATTATAGGAACATAAAATTTGTCATACTCAATAAGACGGGTCCTTTTTAGTCCAGTACCGTGCCTCCAGTTGCAATCAATATTTGATGGAAGACTTGTAAGGGCTCCAGCAGCTTTATACATTCATTGACATTTTGGCAGTGTCTGGCAGTACCTCTTTAATTAGGATTCTTCTGGACCAGTATTTCGATTGTGTTGTTTATACACCTTCACTTTGGAAGAATTATAACTTGGCCATTAAAGTTCCTCTTACAGTGAATCAGTGCTCAGCCGAGAGGATTTTTACAGAGGAGAAATGATTATAAATTGATTAGTGACAGGGAGGCAGTATTTGTCCCTGATTGAGAGGCAATTTTTCTATGTATTTACAAAGTGAGTGACTTGGCCTTTTTCAGAGCAAAGTCGCAGTCACCAGGTAAGCCTCCCTGTGCAAGGGATCTGTGGTGGTGTCTTGGGTGTTAATAATGCTCCTATTTCTGCTGTCACCAAGCAAGAGGAGACATCAGTGCTCTGCTGAAGGGAACAGCAGGCCAACAGCTCCTGGAACTGTCTGTGTGCTTGGCTCCTCCATAGTGCAGGAGGGTGGCTGCCTGGTTTTAAGCTGATTAAGAAAAAGCCCCTGCAATTTAATGTTGGCTTTTGCAATGAGTCCTTTGAGAAGGACATTCAGCCACAGTGATGCCTGGCATGGTGAGACCGTGGCTGCTGGGGGAGAAGCTGTTCTCCAGCA
This sequence comes from Cettia cetti, assembly GCA_013401135.1. Classification (NCBI taxonomy): domain Eukaryota; kingdom Metazoa; phylum Chordata; class Aves; order Passeriformes; family Sylviidae; genus Cettia; species Cettia cetti. The sequence goes on along the minus strand of VZUI01042243.1, from coordinate 47,234 downwards.
CTATGCAGTATTTTTCCCCTTGGCTGAGGGAACAGGGGTTCTGGAAGGGATCCCCACCAGATCACATTGAGGGCTGTTGTGTTGGCAGTACCACCCAAGAGGAGCCTGACTTCACACTGCACTACCTGAGGTGGGTTTGATGTGTTTGCAGGCAGGAAGGAAAGCACTGCCCTGAGAGGCAGGACCAGCTGTCTCTGTGGTCCGAGGTCTTGTTTCTGCCAGTGCTTATGGCTGGATGCTTCAGAGGAAGGTGGAAAACTCCCCAAGTCCTGACAGGAGAGTACCCTATCTGGAGGGGAGACTGCCTTGTACTGAGACAAACTGCAGCTGGTGATGCTCCAGTGTAAAGCATTGCCAGCTCTCGAAATCTTTTCTTATCTTGCCTAATGCAATCGTGTGTTTATTCTTAAAAAAAGCCAAGCCTAATCCTTTTTCTTACTAATCCTGACAAGCCATTGGCCTCTCTGTTACCTGGTGCAAGGTGGTGAATGGTGAGTATTGTCTTGCCTCTGCACATCAGCTGAGGTGCTGGGGGATGAGGCCACTGCACCTGTGGCTGTGCAGTGATGCCTGAGCTCCCAGGGGATGGGGCAGAGTTCCAGGGTTACCTGTCACTGCCCCTGCGGGCTGTGGTTGGCTTTGGGTGTTCATGCTGAGCTGTTCTGCCAGCAGCAAGGTTTTGGCAGTAGCATCTGTAGTTCATTGAAGGTCACAGTGTTTAATCCCAGTGCTAGGTGGGTCAGTCTGGATCTTCCCACTGTCAACCCTCTTGTTTGTCCACCAGTCAACACCTTCTGTCTGCTGGCATGTGTCATATCTGAGCTAGATAGCAAACCCCCGTTGAAATGCACCTCAGTCTGAATTTTACCTTAAAAATCCCTTTTATGGGTTTTATTAGATATAAATTATATATATTTGTGTGTCTATATGTACATACCTTTCTTCTAGAAGTAAGTGCCCTGTTTGGTGGTAGCCAGGCTGCTCTGGGGGCTCCCGTGCCTGGAGCATCCCTGAGGGCACCTTTGCAGCTTGCTGCTACCTCACACTCCAGTGATTCCTTCTAAAAGCTGAGAGCCTTGTATTTTATAATTGCCCTAAATACTGCCTTTCTCTCAGCGGGAAATCAGCTGTAAATCAGCCCTAAGGCAGTGCTGGAAGCTGATCTCGTGATGGCTCAGGTGAGGAGCCAGACTGGGTGACTGCAGATGTCTCCATTCTTTTCCAGGTGCCTCAACGAACCACTTCCATATCCCCTGCCCTGGCAAGGAAGAACTCCCCAGGCAATGGCAGCGCCCTGGGGCCCCGGCTGGGCTCCCAGCCCATTCGGGCAAGGTGAGGACATGGAGGGGATGGGCAGGAATGGCTGGCATGGCTCTGCTGCACTGCCCCGGCCTCGCCCGGCTGGGAGCCCAGACAGGAGCTGGGCTCCAGCCCTGCTTTAGCTGCCTGAACACCACGACATTTGCAAGGCTTCTCTTGTCTCTGGGATGAATTTTTGCATCCATTAGTGATTTGTGCTGACAAGGCTGCGAGCGCTGGAATCCCTGGAGGCTTTGCTCCCTTGGCTGAAAGCATTCCTGGGCATTGCAGGGTTTGGAGGTGGATGCTGCATCTGCTGCTGTGGAATCAAACAGGAGTTTGAGTGCTCCCCTTCGTGGAATCAGGTCCTGGTTCTCACCTCTTGCACGTCAGTGGATCCCTGTAAGCCAGGGGGGTGGTCTCAGTGGTACATTCCATACATTTCTTATGCATCAAAGCAGTTTTTCACATATAATGACTGAGGAATGTGCTGCAGGACTGACACTCATACAGCTTGCTGAGATCTTCTCTAGATGTAGATCAAGGATTAAATTCCTTCCTAGGACTGGGCCTTTAGCTTAGCCAGATCCAGCTCTGGCACAGCAGTGAGCCCCTGAGGAGGGTGCTGTGCCACTGCTGTGCTCCCATCTCTGCCATGTCACAGCTATCCCTGGGCATGTTTAAAATGAGCAGGGAAGCTGACAAGCTCTGCTCAGAGCTGGATGGAAAAAGCACAGCTTAGTCATGCGAGAGCTTGTCTCTGCCTCACAGAACGAGGCCTCAGACAGGCACATCCCGGGAGAAATGCGAGTTCCAATTAGCCTTGCGTGAGGAAGCTCCTTGGTTTCTTCTTCCTGCCTTGTCCTCAGAGGGTGAGGTCAAAAAGTGAATGTGGGGATGTTCACTGTGTGTGCTGTCACCAGTTTGAGCATACGCCTCCCTTTCCAGCTCAGTGCCCCCTCTGTGCTTCAGCAAACTCACAGGCAGCAGCCCGAGTCGCTGGCAGGGGCAGCAGTAGGAGGAAGAGTATTTCTTGTTGTTCTTTTTTTCTATTATTTTTAATTAGAGAAAAAAAGCATATCATGGTTTGTTGCTCTTCTTTGCCAAAGGCTGAAACATTTTGAATTCTTGAAAATTTTGTTCTTTTAATTAGCTGTTGCTTGAAGGACAGTTTAAAATGCAGAGGGATGTTGGACTGCGTAATCTTTATGAGTGATGGTATTGAAAGTAAAAAGGGTAATGGGAATCTGGGATTCAAGTTCAAGGTTGCCCAGTGTTTCCTGCACCCTCACTGTCACTGTCCTGGTCAGTGCAGGTAAATACATCAGTTGCCAAAGTTTTCAAATCTACTTCATTAGTTAATTTAGCTGAGGACATCAGCCATACAGCATGAGCTGGAGGCCTTCAGTTTGATGAAAATTGGAAATTAGTAGGATGCTACCACATGTCCATTAAACTTAAGTATTCATTGAAATTATTTCATACTTCATTTCTCTCACAGCAATGTCATTTTTCCTTTTTCCCTGTTCCTCCTATTGGTTCTTGATTTTCCCTGTGCATAAATGTAAATATTACTGAAATATCCCTTCTTTTATTTGTCACCCTGTTGTGACAAATGAGGGAATATTTACTATACATTTTAAAGAGGCCTTTGAATAAGATCAGTTCCAGAAACATTATATAAAACCGAATTGTCTAACTCTGCATGAACCTCTCTTCTGATGTCATTTCAATGCCAAGTAAGAATAAATTTCCTAAAGGCATCTGATACCCAGAGAGATATTAGTCACTCCTTTTGTATCAAGGACACTTTTTATTCTAGATTTATCTGTGTTCACAAGTGTGAGAGAAATCAAGGAGGAAAAGGGGGTATCTGATGCAAGTTTGAAATGAAGCCATGAAAACTGGGGACTGTGAATTAAGTGGTACAAGTGATCTGCAGCCTTGTTGCAAACTTGAGATCCTTGCTTTGCTGAAGTTTTTGTCTAAGAACATGTCACAAATTCCTGCTTTTATGAAGAATTTTGGTGGCTGATTAGGTAACTCCAGCTTTACAAATCTACAGGCAGGGGATCAAGAACAAAAAATCTGTCAGTGGTTGCCAAATTTCACAAAATAAGAGCAGAAAGCTGCTATGGGCAATTTTCTTTTGTCGTGGTCATAGTGCACCCAAAATTGAGTCCTGTCTTCTCCAGCTGAGGAGGGCTCTCCTGGCCTTTGCAGCACCCCTGTCAGTGTGGGGAGGGTCTGGAGCCCTGGGGGTGGGTGTGACCCTGGCTGATGGTGCCCCCTCTGTTTTGTCCTCCTGCAGCAACCCAGACCTGAGGAGGACAGAGACCATCGTGGAGAGCCCCTTGCAGAGGACCAGCAGTGGCAGCTCCTCCAGCTCCAGCACTCCCAGCTCCCAGCCCAGCTCCCAGGGTGGATCCCAGCCCGGCTCCCAGGCTGGCTCCAGCGAGCGCAACAGAGTCAGAGGTGAGCTTGGAAACATCCCTCAGCACCAGGCACAGTTTGTGAGGCTTCCTGACAAGCAGGAAGGGCAAGAGGCCTCTGATCTCATGCTTGTTTTTTAAAAAAATAAAAATCAAAGGATCCATCATTTCTGATGTGCTTTTGTGACCTGCTGGCCTCTTTGCAAGCAGAGTTGCCAACAGCCCCATTTCCCTGGAGGCTGATGTAAGATGGCCACAGCATCACACTGTCAAGCAGCCTGTACAAAAGGAGATGGGGGTTATGCTTTAGGGTGAACAAAAAAAAACAAGCAGTGTGCTTCCTGTCTTCACCCACCCAGGTGTACCTCTTCTGACTTGGGAGTGTTTCACTTTTAATTGATAGATAATTTTGGGGGGAGCTTCATCTTTGTGCCTGAGGTGGGATAAGAAGAGCAATGTAACCTGTAAGAAGCTTTCTCTCAGATGCTTTCACCAGGCAGCCGTGCTGACATGGGGTTTATGTTTGTAGCCAAGTTGTTCCCTCTCATCCTAGAGCCCCTCCTGAAGATATTCCATTCCCTTGTTTAATGGCAATGGAGTAGTGGAGTTGCCACAGCCCATATACTCCCACATCTGCATTCTGGCACAACCCCACACAACCCCAGGGCTGAAGAGCGTTAAGACAAATGCTGTCTCCATGCACTGAATATTTTATGACTTGGCCATAAGATGATGGTGTTTGTTGTTGAAACCATCAGTCCTCTAGGTAGTCGATAAAAGGAGTTTGTAACCCATTGTCATTTTGGGTTTGGTTTTGTTTTTACTAATGAGGAATCCTGTGACAAATATTGTCCTAGCAATGTCAGATGCTGCAGAGCTTTTCATTTATCACATGCCCTGCTCTTCTGCAAAGTAATTTTGTTTCTTTAGTAGAAAAGGAGCAGTAACTCTGTGAGAGGGCTGTTGGTGGAGGCTGTGCAGGACTATGGCTTCTCTTGATCTGTTGGTGGAGAAGCAGAAAGGAGCAGGAGGGTTTTTTAGACAGCAAAGTGATAATGAAGCCCCTGTTCCCACCTGTCCCAGGTGACAGGATGCAGTGGTGGCTTTTGCCATCATTTTAATTCCCAGTCTCTCCACTTGCCTTTCACCCAGGGAATGCCAAGCCCGAAGGGTCCCCTGTGCTCTCCCATGAGCCCGCCAAGGTCAAGCAGGAGGACAACAGGGACGTGACACGACCGAGCCGACCCGCTGTGAGTCCTCAATTCCTTCCCGTGGGAATGCTGCCAGCTGGCTTGGCCACATTTCCTTACGGTGCAGTGGCACAACCGCGGGGACCCCAAAAACGAGGCTAGTACTGCTGCTGCTCCAGCAGAGAGACTGGAAAGCAGCAGTACAGTGAGAACCCCTGGGAGATTTGAATGCTTAAGAGAGTGCATGAGTTTTTACCAGGAGCCCAAGCCTAGGGGAAAGCACTTAAGCCTGTGCTTCCAGGTGAAGCAGACGCTTAAGGGCTTTGCTAGCTTGGGCGCGGCGGTGGCCGATGGCACATTGTTGTGTTCCGTGCTGCATGTCCCCCGCAGCACCCGCGGAGGGATGCTCTGCTCATGAAGGCTGGGGAACCAACCAGACCCCCACAGCCTTCCCAGCTTAAAACCCCACCTGGTAGTGATCTCTGTACACTCCCCTTCTATTATTCTGAGCAAAATCTCATCCGAAGTGTTTCCTCCTGGTTTAATGCTGTTGACATTTGTATCTTAAAACTGCAGAGTCGGCCTAAAAACTATATGAATTTCCACTGCTTCTCTATTTTAATGTGTATTAATGTTTTGTTGATGATGTTTTTTTTCTCTACACTCCACAGCGTTGAGCTAACAATTCTAATTTTATTTCTAACCTGCTTGCCCTTCCTCTGGCTTTTTCCTGTCCCGATCTGTTTCCTCTGATGCTGATTATTCTTCCTTTACCCACAGAGCTATAAGAAAGCTATAGATGAGGTTAGTGATATCTTTTCTCAGTGGGTCATGCCTTTGCAAGGTTGACTAGTTAGTGCTTGATTCCGAGCTGGGTTTTCTTGGTGCTGGCGTTGATAAAGGTGGCGATGCGATCTCGGGTCGGACGGGAGAGCGGACCGGTGGCGTTCCGGCGTCGGGAGCCCGCCCGCGGGGAGGGGACAGCACTGCTGGTGTGCTCTGCTCAGCCCTGGGCTGCCCAAAACCTGCTGGCCACACCACTTGCATGGAGGCCAGGGCAGAGGCATCCCAGCGTTGACGTGGGGGAGCAGGTGGTGCTGCCGTTGTTCGGCGTGTCGGAAAGAGAAGGAGCGAGAGCGGAGGTTTCTCGTGCCGGTGGAGGAGGTCGGGCAGCCTGGACCCCTCACCACATTCTGCTCTCAGCCACAGCCCCTGGCCACCTGCTGATTTCAGTGGGGCCGTCAAGTGCTGTTTGAAATGTATTCTAAGCCTAATTCAAAAGAAGGCGCTTGAAAAACAGCAGTGAAAACACAGTGGGTTGTTCATTCTCATGGACCAGCATCCGCTGCAAAGCCAGAGTCAGCAGAGCCATCTTGGATGCTGGTCCTCATTCATCCTCTTAAAAAATTAGAGTCCTGAAGTACACCTTTTTCACTTATAATAATTTAAATGTGCAACTGGCAGTGGTGAATGTTTAAACATTCATGGGAAAAGACCCAGCATTCCTGATTTAACATTTAACTTGCCTCACACATGCATCACTGTGCACACTGCTGATACTGGTAACTGCAGGAGTGGAGTGGAAAGCACTGGTTTCAGCAGCCTCTTCTGCAGCCTCTTTCCTATAAAAAGAGAAGATATGAAAGAAGGAAGATGTGCTGGTTAGTTAACTTGTTCTCTTGGATAAAATATGAGCAATACATTTTGTTTAATGAGGTGCTTTGTTAAGAAAAAAGCACATAAATCAGTGTCTAAATAGAGGCAGCATGTGTGCTAAATTCAAGCACAAGGAGCAATGTGATTTCAGAAAGCAATCTGACTCGATTCCAGCAGATATTAAATCTAAAGAAGGCTTTGTAATTAAAAGTAATTAAAGAGCACTGGCACCACTAACTTATGCATTATGTCACCCTCAGTAATAACACTTGGAACATGTGTGGAACTACAGAGCACTTTCTCTCTAGTTGTCAGATTGTTTTTGGTCCAGGAGCAACTCGATGAAGCCGTTTAATCCTACAAAGTGCTCATTACTTACAGAAAATGATAGCATCAAAGAATTAACCATCCTGAGGCAAAGCTTTAACTAGGAAAGATGAGTTATCTGATGATATTGTCCGGGAGTATTATTGCTCTTATAACTTGCAAATTAGTTATTAAAAAATAATTAAGCTGATTTTTAAAATACTTGACTATCTTCTAGCGATGGCCAAAAAAGGCTGATAGGGTGCCTTGAGGCACATTAGAAGTGGAAGATTCAAAAAAGAAGTCATTTTCACAGTCCAGTGCTGTGACAGGGAGGAGTTCAGTGCTAGTCCTGCAGTGCAGAAGTCCAGCTGCATTTTTAAGAGGCTCTTACACAGTCCTAAAATCCCTTTTAAAGTGAGAGGCTCCAATTCAAAGGCAAGTGCTCAATAAAGAGCATGTTTGATACTCTAAATGGAAAGCATTGTTAAGCTGCTGAAATTGTCACTGATTCCTATATAGGAAAAGAAGCAGTCGTATCATAGAAGCTGCTACAGCACTAATTAAAATAATTAGTTGTCGTGACTGCAGATTTGACTCTATTTCAATCCCAAACATGTTGGCATTGAAAAGGAACTCTTGAAATACCACAATCTCTCTTTAATCATGATAAAGAGCCTTTCTTTAAAGGTACAGAGACCATTTGGAGGGATACAGAACTACAGAATCAGAGAATGGTTTGGGTTGGAAGGGACCTTAAAGTTCATCTTGTTCCCATCCTACTCTGTCCGTAAGCAAGGACACCTTCCACTGTCCCAGGTCTCTCCAAGCTCCATCCTTCCTGGTCTTGAACATTTCCAGGGATAGGGCAGCCACAGCTTCCCTGGGCCACCTGTGCCAGGGCCTCACCACCAGTCTGAATAAAGAATTTCTTCCAAATATCCAATCTAAACCTACTCTCTGTCAGTTTGGAGCCATTCTCCCTTGTCCTGTCACTCCATACCCTTGTCCAAAGTCCCTCTCCAGCTCTACTGGAGCATCTTTAGGTACTGGAAGATGGTCTCAGGTCTCCCTGTGGATCCTTCTCTTCTCCAGGCTGAACAACCCATATAAAACTCATCACAGGTACCAGCTGTGAAACAGGGATTGACCAATTCATTAAAAAAAAAAAAAAGGCCTGTTTTGGTATGCTTATACTTATGGGTCTGATAAAAAGCTCTCCAATATCCAGGGGAGTCTCTATGTCAGAGCCCAGGCAGGGCAGACCTGGGAGCAGAATGTGTGGCTGTCACCGGTGGGAGCCCGCCGGGAGGTGTGGGTCATCAGCAACCAAAGCACAGATTGCTTACAAAACATTCCTGCCTTACCATTAAAAAATAAACTGGGTTTGCATCTCAGCCATAGAGCTTTTCCATCCTTTTCTTCACATGTCAACAGGATAGATTTTAAGAGCTCCTTTTGCAACCATAATTAATATTGCCGTAGCCGCCCTGCTGGAACGGTAAACTGGAAATGCAGTAAATGAGAGTATGGCCGTAAGACAATTGTGGAATTTAGTCTTTTTCAATGAGTTTCTTTCTCCCTAATCCTTTATCTCTGACCGAATGCACTGATGCCTACCTCGGTCACTAATATAGGGAGAAATGGTAAGACTGACAATTGCGATGCTTTGTTCGTCATGTGCATGTCTTGTGCAACAGAGTTCTCTAACCCATTCTAATTCGAGCTCTCATGCTTTTCTGCCCTACTGCTTCCCCCTGCATTGCTATAAAAGCATGTAAGATAACAAAAAGTCTCTTTTCTACACGGTGCCTGCCATGTTCCTTGTTTTGAAATAGCAGTGTCTATTTTATATGACTGTCGGGTCTGAGACCTCATCAAAGTCATGGTAAACTGAAAAATTATGACTAGGCTTTGGGACTGCTCCTATCTTTTTTCTTGTTTCGAGGCTTTTTTTTTTTATTCTTATTTTATTTTTCCCTTAGCTTGTAGGCTGCCACATTTCACATAAAGTGCTTAATGGGTCCTGCTGAGGGATTTTTTTTTATTATTATTATTATTTTTTGATCATGTGGCTGACACAGAGCTGTGACTCCCAAGTCTGGCTGAGCTGGGCGCTTCTCCTCGTGCTCCTCACCGCCTCTCGGCAGCCGCCCGACAGCGGAGACTCACCATGGAAGCAGCTCTTGACGTGGGGATTGCACCACTCCATGGGAGATGCTGTCATTGCTTCCTTCCCAAATGCATTTATTACAGAATAAATACCATTACGGGGTCTCTTTGAGAAGTTTGAAAGAAGAGAAAACCCTGCAGGAGAAATTCTCCGAGCCAATCTTTGAAGTGACGTTGTTTTCCAGTTTACTATGATGGTGACTGAACTTCACCTTTTCCAACAAATACAATTTTGTCGTGTATATACATATAAGTGTGTGTATATATATGCACATACACGTTCCAAAGAGAAAAAGAAGAGGTTGGCTATTGACTTTTCAGTGAGCGTAAACCAGTTTTGTTTTGTTTAATAAATGCTACATGCTACAAACATTGTCTTACGTTTGTCTCATGTTTGTAACGACTCTGTAAAGCTATTTCTTGTTGCTCGTGCTGTTAGCATTGGCTTTTGGAGAGATGTTTGTGACGTTCTCCTTGCTCTGAATGTAACAGCCATCATTTCCCTGTTTCCTTGCCCCCATCCCCTCTAGGATCTGACGGCTTTAGCCAAAGAGTTGAGGGAGCTGCGCATCGAAGAAACCAATCGCCCCCTGAAGAAGGTGACGGACTATTCCTCCTCCAGCGAGGAGTCGGAGAGCAGCGAGGAGGAGGAGGAGGATGGGGAGAACGAGACACACGATGGGACCGTGCCTGTCAGTGACATCCCACGGCTCATGTGAGGAACGCTTTCATCCGGGGGGGCAAACCATGAAACCCTGGTGTGTGTTTTTCTGGAGGGGAAATCCAGAGTGTCTTGCCTGGAGAAGAAGCCCTGGTGTGTCCTGGCCTGGAGGAGCAGTAGCTGTGATAAAGTCCACAATGTGTCCATGTTTGGTGGCTGGCACTGGGAACAGTGTCATGGTTGCAAGGGATGATGTACTCACATGAGTGTTTTTCCTGTTCCAAACTAGAGATAATTAATGGGAAAAACTGAGCTGTTTCCACTGCATATTCAGTGAATGTTGGCTCAAAGCTGATGGAGCTGTTCCTGCCGATGAGCCAGGCAGGTTTTTGGCCAGAGTGGGCACAGCTGACCTCATCCACACCATGGGCCTTGCCCATGGGATGGATGTGTTAAAACTCTGCCTGATCTTGAGCCTGGTCTTGCCCCAAATTAAGCCGTGCTAAAGTGTCAGTACTTGGTGACCTGCCCAGTGCCAACTGGTAGAGCCAGGATTGTAATAATCCTGAATCTTTATCTTGGATTTCTGCCCTTGGCTTAGTCAGTGTTGGTGGATTAAAATGGTGAAAAGAAGAGATCAGCAGACTGTTGTGTCCCATGGGACACTTGTGCTTTCGAGTCTCTCCAGATCAGGGCAGCACCGCTTCAACACTCACAGGGAGCTGTTGCCATTCAGAGAGAGTTCCTGGAGCATCTCTGCTCAGGCGTCCCACCCAGTGCTTTCCAGGGGCATTTCTGGAGGTCTCTGCCTGGCAGCAGGATCTGAATCCTGCCCCTTTGAATTCACAGAGGAGCTGTAGGAAGGTTTCAGGGCATTATTTGCATTTTAATCACTTCATTTCCATTTTTCCTGCTAAATGAGTTATAACTGATACAGGCATACCTGCCTTCAGGAACATGGTTTAGCAGTGAACATGATGGTGCTTGGGTGAATGGCTGGACTCAAGGAATTTAGAGGTCTTTTCCAACCTAAACAATTCTTTGATTCTCTGATTCGTGGTGGTGGGGCATGGAGCAGCACAGAAGCCCTCTAAGCAGCAGGGAGATCATGTCTTGTTGGGTCCATGTTATTCAGAGTGCCAGGCTCCTGGGTTGGTGCTTCCTTCCAGCAGAAGAATTAAAATTAGAGCTCCTGAATCGGTTGGAGCAAGTGAGGAGGCAGAGGGGTGGCTCTGAATGTGCAGCAGTCGGAGGGGCAGTCAGGCATGCGAGAAGGGGCCTCAAGCTGCTCGTGGAAGAGGAGTTTAATCAGGAGTGGTTAATCTGTGCTGACATCCTTCTTCAGACACCTTGGGTTTGACACAGCACTTCTCAGTGGATAAATGTCTCACTGGATGCCTTGCAGCCACATATGTGGGGTGACAGGCACAGCAGTGAGTTGGATGCCCCCAGCCCCTGCCAGCCCAATGCCACATGTCCCATAATGTCCTGACTCTGTCATGTCCCAGAGACAGAGGGTGGAGACGCAGGCAGAGCTGCACTGCCCCATGTCTCAGGAAAAAGAAAGCAAATCCTCTGTTTTCATCCTGATTTCACAAAAGGGATTTAAACTCAAGTTCATCCTCGATGTACTTTGGTGTTTTTCTAACAGAGACTTATTTTCCTATGTTCAGTGTTTGTCATTGGAAAATGGGGCCTAGAGAGATCATCTCATCTTCTGCTGCATCTCATCTTCTGAGAGATCTTTGTGCAACCCATGTTCAGACTTCCCTGGGTATCCTCCCTGAGCACTTGGCTGCTCTTCATTCCAGTCTCTTCTGCTGCAGGATAAACCTATCCATTACCTTGTGTCCCAGTGGATAGGAGGAATTGTTTATTCCATCCTCCTCTGGAGATATCAATTCTCCATCTGAAGACTCTGATGGCTCCCTTCAGCTCCCTCTCCTTGAGCTGTGCAAGCCAGCTCTTGCTCATGCCCAGGGAATTCTTGCAGGATTTCATGGAAACTGTGCGCTGATGAAATCTGGGATCTCAGGGCTACCTCAGCCATTCATTCACTGGCTGTACAGTCTCAAAATTAACATAACCTCCTCTGGCCCTGTTTTCTTATTTTGAAACTAGCATAATTGTGCTTTTCTCATCCTTTGGTGAAAAGCTAATGGTAGGGAGGGGTGAGCTCCTCACATGAAAGCTGCTGTAGGAGTGTGGTGGGCTGTTGTCTGGAGTGCCTTTGTGATGCCTGTCCAGTTTGATATGATGCAGGCAAAGAGCCAGTCCCACCTGGGTCCCCAGGGCTCGGATCTCACCTTGGACCAGTAACCCCGTGATTAATCCAGGTTGTTTTGGCTTTTCACTGACCAGGCTCCCTCACAAGCCTCCGGGCTTGTTGGTGTGCACAGGAGTTAAAGATTGTATTGCCTCACACTGATGGAAGGAATTGGTCTGTGTGGCTTTTAAGTGCAAAGTAATAGGTCTGGTCATCCAGGGGTGCTTGTCGTTTGCTTGTGGATTTGTTTGAGTTATATTTAAACAGCCAGGCTGCCAAGAATGTAATAGTGAAGTATCTCACGTAGTCCTAAAATTTAATAAATTCCAGCTTCCTTCTTCAGATAGGAACCTGGAAATTTCAAGGTGAAACGACAGGTTAGGGCAACATTTCCACCTGGAAAAGAGCAGAAAACTACAGGACACTACTTTTCCTCCTGCCCACACCTTCTCCAGACCCCATCCCCTCTCTTGTTATTTGCCATCAGATGTTCTGATGTTTCCTTTTCAGGGATTGAGATGGGAATTAAAGGGAGTAAATTTTGGTTTTCTGTAGCTTTTTTAGGTAGAAAAAAATATATAAAGTAGAGCAGGAGTGCCACTCCTTGTTACCTGTTTATCAGTGCTCCTCTCAGGACACACTGGGATAAAAAAAAAAATGATCTCTCTCTTTGGTATCTGTAGTTTATCAACCTGACCCTGGCCCTGTATTTTTGGCAGCATCTCTCATTCCCACATAAATCTAAGTGGATATATTTTTCTAACTTTCTTCCTGTGAGGTGCAGAGCCTTACCCTTATTGAAATAATACTGTACTAGAGGATTTTTCGTCTTTAACAAAGATGAAAACAAAGGAAATGTTGATTGTTAATGCTTTTCCACTCTGTCCCCAGACCAACAGGAATTCCTGGAAGCAACGAGCCGTACAACCTGGGAATGGTGACAACCCACGGGCTAGAGACTTCCCACGCAGATACGTTTAGCAATATTTCAAGGGAAGGGACTTTAATGGTGAGGGAGGTAAGTTGTAAAACAAACACTTCCATGGAGCATCTTCAGGAGGTTTTGCCCATGTAAGCACAAAAACTAACAGTGCTGTGTGTCCGGAACACAAAATGAGGGAGTAAATTGTGCTCGTTAGCGCTCTCGTTAATGCAATTTACACTCGGAGCAAATGTGCCAAGTGCAAATGTTTCTCAGAACTACAAACAGCAGTGAATGGCGGTGCCAGGGCACAGCGGGGAGGAGGCTCCTGCAAATGGCTCTGCTCTAACCCCACCATTGCTCCAGGCAGCAGGAGTTATCTTCAGTTTACAGCATTTAGTTAATTCACTTGGAACTGGCCCGGAGTTTCCCCTTTTCTTCCCCAGCCTTTGCCACCTTGTGACTGTTGGAGCCATGCAGTGTTTTTAGAGCATTTGGGGCTTTTAGCAGAGGCTGGTCCTGCTCAGAGCCTGCTGTGGGAAGCACTGGGCATCCCAGGTGGATGTGAGCCCTCATCCCCAGCTCCAGTGCTGTAGAGGTGAGGCTGTGGTGGGAGCAATGCTGATGGATGGTTCTGCAGGAGTGAGGCAAAGGAGGCACCTTCAGTGGCTGTGGAAGATCTCCTCGGTGTTTCTCAGCTTCCCAGTTGCTGGAACCTTCTGGTGATGCTGGTGGAAGGGCAGATGAGTAGCTGGACTCCTGGTGAGAGGGCAGAAGGCTCTGGTGGTTAGGGAACAGGGGGAACTCTCCCACCAGCACATCAAGGAGGTAGATGGGAGAGAAGGAGGGGGAGCTTGGAGCCTGTAATTGTAAAGGAGGGATGTTCAGATCACATGTAAACAGGACTTCAGCTGCATTTAAGTTCCTAATTCCATTTATCTAATATATTCACATATGAAGGGAAAAGATGAATGCAACTTTGAAAGAGAGGAATGAGTTAACAAAAGAAGTCCCAGCATGTTTGCTGCCTTTCTCCATCAGTTTTGGAGGGGGTAGTAATACTGTCCACCTCATCCCTCACTGGGGTGCAGCTGTTCAGAGCAGGGATCCCCAGAGCTCTGCACATCCCTAAATCAGGGAGGGTGATGTGGGTGAGTGGGAGAACAAGGCCCTGTGTAACAAGCAGCTGTTCCTGAAATGAGCTTGTGTTCAGCATCACAAGAGTAATACTCATGCTGTGCCAGCAGGGCTGTATGAGAATTGGAATGCAGAAGGGTTTAAAAGCTGTGGGCAGGACAAGCAGCTGGAAAACCCCACTGGGTGAAGAAAGCATGACAAGAAATCCAAACTGTAGCCTTGTGCTGGGTGCTTGTTGTTCTTTCCCCCCCACCACCATAGCTATCAGAGGATGGTCTCACTGAGGTCAGTGGGCTTTGGGCAAAGAGCTTTTCACTCTTTGATGGGATGGCAAGGTGTGGTTGAAGGTGATGGCAATGAGCCGTCAAAAGTTAAACGACATCAGTACTAGTCAGGGGCTTGGTGAGCCCAGGTAAAGTTTCCACAAATGCCAGTAAATGGGTAAATCTCTGAAACAATCTCACTGATGTACTCCAGGTAGGTGAGACTGATTGAAATAGCAGAGTAAATGAGGGGAGAAACTTCCCAGTGCCTGCCTTGCACAGGGAGAGGATGGAAAGGAAGGGGAACCCTGTGGAAACCCAAGGAACCTCGTGTGCAGGGCAAGCTGCTGGTGGTTCTGCCACTCCTCTGCTGCTGCTGTTCACTGCTGGTTTGGGTCACAGAAACATGGGACAGGGCTGTGCTGGCACTTGAGTCAGGCTGCTCTTTGCCATAGCTGTGCAAAGCTGTCCAGGCTAACGCTGATTGAGGCTCAGATTCTGCTGTCACCAGTGGCCATGTGGGAGGAGAGCTGGCCATGGGGTTTGCACCCATGGGGGCAAGTGCAGAATCTACCCTACATTCCTTGTCTCCAAATAACAGTGATCAGGCTTCTCTCGCTGTTTTGTGGCTAATTACTCTGTATTGACTTTGTCATTAATCCTGTCTTTAATTCTCCTGGAGTGGGGGGTTGGTTTGCTGCCTGCCAGATTGCATGGGGATGGAACAGAGGGTCCTTCTCCTGCGCTTGCTCTGGGAACCGGGGCGCTGCCGACAACTTAGTTTTGTTTGGTTTTTTTTCTCTTCTTTTTCTCTTCCCTCCCCCCTCCCCTTCTCTTTCTTCCTCATGCCTTGTGTCTCTGCAGACCTCTGGTGAAAAAAAGCGTTCTGGCCACGCAGCCAGCAATGGCTTTGCAGGTCACATCAATCTGCCTGACCTGGTGCAGCAAAGCCACTCGCCGGCGGGCACGCCGACCGAGGCCCTGGGGCGAGTCTCCACGCATGCACAGGACATGGACTCGGTGCCTGAAGTAGGTGGTGGGGGGCTCCTCCTTCTCCTTTGCATCGCTTTTAAATCAAGTATTAACATCTCTGCCCCCTGATGGGGCTCTCCTGCTTTCCTCCCTGGCTTTCTTGGCTCTTCCCTCTCTCCGTTTCTGGTCCTCGTGGGTGAGCGTAGTGGAAATATGAGGGAATCGGATGGGTTACTGCTGTAGGGGTCTGGGGCTGATGGGAGAAGGATTTATTATGTCTCTCAAGCCCACCAGCTAGAGTTCTGGTGGTGTGACATAAGTGCTGCCAACTGATGAGAAAGCCCCATATTTTTTTTGACACTTGGATATAAAAGGAAGTGATGAGAGCCAGTGATGCCGTTAGCTTCAACTGGGCCCAGCTTCCATCTGTGCAACCTCTGATAATTATCATGACTGAAAAGGTTACCAAAAACCAAAGCCAGCAAAATTCCAGATAGGGCAGAAGAAACCTGCATACATTTAAAGTTGTGTGTTTCCTGTCATGGCAAAATGTTTCTCTCTGATAGGTGTTTTATAGGCCCATGATTGAAGATTAAAGCTGTATAAAGTGTAAAATGATTTAGTACAAGATGTGACCAATAAACCAAGGGAACTGATGTGTCCAGCTTACCATCCCTAGCTGTGGGAACCAAATACTGTTCATTTTTCCCATGAGAAATCAACCCACTTGGTGCTAATATTAGGCTATTGTATTTAATATTTTTGTTTCATTTGGTGCATTGTACATCAAAAGTTCTGCCATCCTATGTTCTTTCATAGAAATGATGTTCTCACATGGTGTACTTCTACTAGCAGTATAAAAATAAGGGTTTCTTGGAATTGGGCATTGATAAAACGTAAGAACAGATGGTGCCTGACTTGACCTCAAGTTTTTATCTGTTTCCTTATTGGCATTAAGAGCAGCAATGAGAGAGCTGATCTTGAAAATAACACCTTCCACAGTCATTCTGGGGCTGCTGAAATGCAGCCTGGGATTGGGTTTAAATGTATTCATTTATAGAATATCAACCAAAAAGATGTTCTCCATTTCTAAAACTATTTTTAGAGTTGTCTGAGCAGGGAGTGGGTGTGAGTGGAAACTTGGGGATTTTGTTCTCGGGCTTCCAGGTGACTCATGCAAGCACGACCTCAGCCTCCAGCTGGATGCTCTTTGTAAGCCACCACACAGGTTTATAGGCTGTTGAACAGGACCTGGGGGAAGATGAAATCTTAATATTTAAATATCAGACTTGGAAGTTATTAAAATGTCAGCTGCTGAGGAGAATAACTGAATGTGAGCAAGGAAAAAAGCTCAGTGCATTGGGATGAGAGGTTTCTTCATAATTTGTTTTCTGGAAAGCACCTGGCTCTCAGTTGGAAATATCTACAAATACTGAAATCTTCACTTCCTTAAATTGCTATTGTTTTATGGAAAAGACATCCAGCACAGGGAAAAAAATCTGTGTATTTCTTGGATGGGAGACAAAGCACAAAGCAGAGCTATCTGTGCCTGCAGCCTTCCCTGCTGCAGGCTGTTAACTCCTTCCGTGGGCCTCAGTTACCACGTCCTGTTTAGAAATCCATCCTGTTTCCATGGAAACAGCCAGGCTGTCAGGGAATAGGGTTGGGAGGGAAGCAGGATGTGCAGCCTGATTTTGGCAGGGATGCTGGCTCGCCCATGGATGCCAGCCCCAAAATGCTTGGAAAAGTCACGAGCCACGAAGCTGCTCCTACACCTGGTGTTTTGTGCCCCTGAATCCTTTTATGGCTCACTGGAGGACAGGCACAGGCCCAGCCTGGTGTCAGTGGGGGTGTGCCAGGATGGTGCCCCATGGCACATCTCCCCAGGCATGGGGGACTTGTCCCCATGGCAGCTGTCACACAGGGACTGTGGCAGTGGGCATGGGGAGCAGCCTGGGCTTGGTGACTGGGTGAAAGCTGAGGAAGATTTATTTCAGAAGAAGGACAATGTCCCAGGGAAGAGAAACATGAGCTGTGGTGGTGCTGCAGAGTGAGCTGGGTTTTGCTGCTGTTGCAGCTCTAAACTGAGTTCATCCATAAAGCGTGTCCTGGGTAAACACTCCAGTAGGAAGGATAAGCTGCTCAAGGAAGGGGGGGATTCACGTCACTTTGACTCCAAAGGCAAGGATTTCCTTTTGCTTGGAAGGAGGTCTTAACCTCATTTTCTGCCTTAAAGCAATGGTTTTAAAAAGAAAGCAGTGTGACACTGCAGTTTGTTCATCCTCAGATTCCCTCAGCAAAATATTGGCTCTGACATTTCCTGCGATACCCTCAGGTTAAGTTTTGCTAACTTAGAAATGTCCCTTTCTGCAATCCCACTTGAAATGCTTGGGACAATTTAAAACTGTGCCAGCTGCCCCAGGCCAGGGCTTCACAAGGACTCCCAGCACCATCCTTCCAACCTCAGCTGCAATGGGAAAGTGGGAAAAGCAAACCCTTGCCTGCCTGACTTCCCAGAGAAGGTTTAAGGCATGTGTGTGGCATGCAGACAAATGAACAGGTGGATTGATGGTCTTAAAGGTCTGCTCCAGCCTAAATGATTCTGTGATTCTCAGTTGTACTTTACCTGTGTTGGCTTCTGCATCTGGCCCTGCAGCTTCTCTGCTGACTGTCCTCATGGCTGTGCTTCTGCCTGTGAGGAGAAAGCAGAGCCAGGCCCTGCTCCTCCCATTTTCTGTTGCTCACAAACACTCAGAAATCCAATTTAATGTTTGTTTCTGATTAGTTATGGGGAGGAGGAGCAGATGTTCATAGAGCACTCAAAAAGGGCACTGCAGAGGCAAGCACTGTTTGCTAATTAGAAGGTCTGAGATGTACAGAGATGCAGAAAATTGCTGTTATTTCTGTGCACTGAGCTCTTTTTGCTGTTCGTTTTCTAGTATGGGATGGGAAGTAGCACCAAAGCCTCTTTCACCCCCTTTGTGGACACCAGAGTGTATCAGACCTCACCTACTGATGAAGATGAAGATGAGGATGAAGAGTCATCTGCTAATGGTAATAGCCATTGTGGCCAGTTTGAGATGTGAGGGCCTTGTGGAAAGCAGGTCAGGGAGCCTGAGTAACCCCAGTGAACCTCTCCCACATTTCACTCACTCAAAACACAGCTGGTGTCTGTATCCTTGCCCTCTCCAGCTGCCAGCCAACTTCTTCTCCCCCACCAGCAAAATGCCACCAGAAAGCTCTGGGAGGAAACAGGGAGCAGCAGAAATCCACCGTCCCATCTGCTTGGGCAAACTGATATCTTGTAACACAGTGATGACTCCCCCATCCAGAAACAAACCAAGTATTGTCATTCCATCCCAAAAAAAGAGGTGAGAGAACGTTTAACCCATGCCAGCATCTAACCCTCCCTGTCCTCCTGTGTTCCCTTGCCAGCCCTGTTCACCAGCGAGCTGCTCAGGCAGGAGCAGGCCAAGCTGAACGAGGCGCGCAAGATCTCGGTGGTGAACGTGAACCCCACCAACATCCGTCCCCACAGCGACACCCCCGAGATCCGCAAGTATAAGAAGCGCTTCAACTCGGAGATCCTCTGTGCTGCTCTCTGGGGTAAGCCCTGCTGGGGCTCCCAGGTGCTGGCAGGGGGATGTGCCAGCTCAGCACTGAGCCCCTGACTCAGCCTGGCCCCTTCTCCATCCCCTAAGGTCACGTCCCCCACGCTGCAGAATGACCTGTCCACGGGAAGGCCCCAGCCTTAGCCGGGTCGGTCACACTTCTGGTGGCAGCAGAGATGAGCTGGGGGTGTTGTCCTTGGGAGCAGCCGTGGCTCCTGGCACCCATGGCCCTCTCCTCTCCTCTCCTCTCTCTGCAGGTGTGAATCTGCTGGTGGGCACAGAGAACGGGCTGATGCTGCTGGATCGCAGCGGGCAGGGCAAGGTCTACAACCTGATCAACAGGCGGCGCTTCCAGCAGATGGACGTCCTCGAGGGCCTCAACGTCCTCGTGACAATATCAGGTGCTCCTCTCCTGCTTTCACCCCATCATTCACAGGGTCTATCATCTGGGGCCTCTTGCACCAGGCTGGGTGTGAGCTGTGTCCCTGTAATGGGGGGCTCTGCAGCCACAGGGACTTTGCAGCCATGTCACAGCCATCCAAGAGCAGGCAGCCGTGCAGAAATTTGGCAGCCCCTCAGCACTGCAGAGCCCAGCACCAGGCTTGCTGGCAAACAGCAGTGCCTGTCACAGGCCAAGGAGCTCCTGTCTCATCTCCAGGGTGGAATTAATGTTGTATGAAGGAGAGGGAAGGAAATAGACCTGGTAGTTGAGTGGTGGGATAAGCTTTGAGCTGTGGCAGGATTGGAATCACTGCCCCACTGAGCCCCACTGTCCCTCTGTGAGCGCTGATTTATAGGAAAAGGAATATTTCCAGCCTGTGGGAAGAAAAAACCTGGCTTTTCCAGTGTCTGCCTGCAGCCTGTGAGACAGAGGTCTAGGCTTCACTTTCCATATATTTCTTCCCAAGGAAAAACCCAACACAACAACTAAATTACTATTTTCAATTAGTATTTATATTACTTTTATCATGAAATGGACTTAAATTCTATCATCTTGTGACTGAAAACTCAAGGTGGTCCATGCAAACGTGCTCTGCTCTGACAGGGACATTTCCTTTGCCAACAGGAAAGAAGAACAAGCTGCGTGTGTACTACCTGTCCTGGCTGAGAAACAGGATTTTACACAATGACCCTGAGGTGGAGAAGAAGCAGGGTTGGATCACAGTTGGGGACCTGGAGGGATGCATTCACTACAAAGTTGGTGAGTGGGAATAAATGTCTGAAGAGATGTGGTTTTGTTTTTTAGTCTTAGGTCTGATCTGGCAATTTGATATTAAAAGTATGGGTAGACCATAGCCACAAGTAAATTTGGAATTCATCTTTATGCATTAGGTGGACTCTATGTAATGAGAATCAACAGAGGGATGGCCTGAGCAGCTGTTCCTTGAGATTTGTCAGAAAGAGAGTGAATGTTCTTAAAACTTGGTTTATTTTTATTTTAGTGAAATATGAAAGAATCAAGTTCTTGGTGATTGCCTTAAAGAACGCTGTAGAGATCTATGCTTGGGCTCCTAAACCATATCACAAGTTTATGGCATTTAAGGTATGTTTGTCTTTAACACTCTTTAATTGTAAATACATGAGACTTCTGTACTCTGCAGAGCAGAAAAGCATCTTGCTTATGTAGCTGAGCTCCTCAGGATGCCTGGCAGGCATGGGAGAGGGGATCCTTGCTGGCTGAAGAGATTGGATATGTTCTGCTTGTGGCCAGCAATGAAGTGCTATTATTAGCTTATGCTAGTAGGCTTTACTTGAGGAATTTGCAGAAAGCTGATCAAATGCATATGGATAAAACTGAGTTGTGGATTTTGATGGGTGGTTTTTGTGTTTGGTGGAGTTTTTTCCCTCTGACTAATTTTTAGCATAGAGTACAAAAATAGGCTGGCATGATTTTCTGTTTTCATTTTGCAAGGTCCTCTCCCCTTCTGCAATGTGGATTCTGTTTCAAGACACAAAGTTGGGAGAGGGACCCTCTCTTTCTCTCTGTTTTTTCCTCCCTTTTCACCTGCCTTGGTTTCCTCAGTGAGACCTTCCTCCTCTCCATCCTGCCAGTGGGTATTTTGGGCTTAGTCCTTCAGAGCATTTTCATCCCAAGTTTTGTGCACAGAAGAGTCACAAGGGGCATTGCCTTGTGGAGATGTTCATGCCGAGTAATCTCATTTTACATCTTTCCAACACAAATGGACTTATGCAGTATTGGGTCACATTAGCTTTCTCTGAACAAAAGCCAGAATAAATGGGCTCAGTGACCTGGAGAGCTCAGCAGCATCAAAATGGTCTGGGATCCAACTTCCCACGGGTGTTTCACTCTCCTGCTGAGCACCTAAGCCATGGAGCTTGATCTGCACATGGCTGGGGGCTGGTCCCAGCCTTGATGCAGCAGATTAGATGGAGCAGGGAGAAGTAGATCTGTGCTAAACTGACTCATTTCAGCTGCCCAAAGCAGAGCAGTGATCCCTGCCAAGAGAGGAGGTGGGTGGTCACAGATCTCTGCTGAGAGAGACTGAACACACGCTCATGTAAAATTGAGCTGTCTCCTTCCTTTAGAGACCAAATCCTTGTGTTGGCCCCGGGCTCCTGTGAGAGAGAACTGGGCTTGGCAAGGTGGGCACTTACCTGCTGGGATGGCTGAATACCCTCTGAGGCATCTGACAGGGGAACAGAGAGGCAGGAATATAAATAACCACATACTTAGTAGGAAACACAGTCAAACAAATATGATTTCAAAATCAGGCTGCTGCTACGGGGATTTGTTGGTTTTCTGTGATGCTCATGGAAGGGATTATAAAAGTCTTTTGCAGATCTCCAGCACAAGCCGCTGCTCGTGGATCTCACTGTAGAAGAGGGTCAGAGGCTGAAGGTTATCTTTGGATCCCACACTGGTTTCCATGTGATTGATGTAGATTCTGGGAACTCCTATGATATCTATATACCATCTCACGTGAGTACCTGGGCAGTGCTGCTGCCTGAGGAGCACGGGTCACCAGTGGGGTTTGGACAGGCTCCCAGGGGCTCACAGGTGGGGACCAGGGCGGGCTGTGACATTCCCCAGTCCTGCACACACGTCAAGAGGACTCAGAGCTGTCACATACTTTGTGTTCGTCTGCCCAGGCTGTTGCTGTCCTCATGCAGGAGCAGTAAAGTTTAAGGTTGCCATGTCCCACGAAAAGGAGAATCTGTCTGTACACTGCATGAAGCAGTAGTGGATCTCTCTGTAGGATTTTCTTGTTGGGTCATTTAAACTCTATCTACGCTGTTGGCCCACAATAAACTGTGTCACTAAACAAATGCAGTAGTTGTTGCATCTGATCCAAGCAGCAGTCTCCTCTGCAACAACTAGCAATAGCAGAGGGAGAAACACTGGGGCAGTTTGGGATGGTTTTGTGTTGTCCTAGCTATGGAAAGTCAGACATGGGTGGAAAGTCAATGCAACTGCCCTTGGAGCTGGAGGATGATTGCTAAAAAATAGTATATTTCCTCCCCAGGGCTGCCTGTAAAACTCTGAGTTTATTTACCTTGATTTGATCCGGTGATGGATTCATCGGCTCTGTCACTTATTTGTGTCCCAGCCAAGTGTCAGCCATCAGTCTTGGGGGCGTGTATGTTGTGATCTGTCTGTAATTGCTGAACCTGTTTATCCTTGCTGTGTCAGACAGCTTTGATGGTAGGGTAAACATGACAGTTTATTCCCCTTCAGGCTTATCTCTCAAAGCCAGTGCCTGTGTGGGGAATGGAGGGAGGGCTTTGTTCTCTAGTTGGTTTGGGCTTTTTTCCCCTGCAGTGCTCTGCTCCCTTCCCCTTTCTCCATTCAGTGTAATTCTGACTCTCAGGGTCTGTTCCACCTGCAGATTCAGGGCAATATTACTCCTCACGCCATTGTCATCCTGCCCAAGACGGACGGGATGGAGATGCTGGTGTGCTATGAGGATGAAGGTGTCTACGTGAACACCTACGGACGGATAACTAAAGACGTGGTGCTCCAGTGGGGAGAAATGCCTACTTCCGTGGGTAGGTCAACCCTGCCTCTTCACCTGCTTAAAATACAAGCCACAAGTAAGATGAGGAGTCAAGAATGCTGAGATGGAGTCATTTGGGATGAAGGGGATTTCCCTCTTTTATTAAAGAGGATTACCCTGAGCCAGCTATGAGATGCAGTAGCTAAATTTCTGCAGTTTGGTCCTCCACAGTAAAAGCAAGTAATTTCTTGAAAATTTGAAGTGTTTGAGTAAGAGATAAGCATAAAATAAATGTGAGATAATGCAAGCTGTTGCACTGGTGGGATACTGTGTTGAGTGGAGGGGGGCTGGGTGTGGAGCTGGGAGCCCTTGAGTTGCTCTTCTGGCTCTGCTGTTGTTCAGCTCCACAACCCATGGAGGCAAAACACTGCCCAGCTCCTCAGCTTCTGAAGCTGGAAGAAGTGATGCTGCTGATGTTTAAATTCCTCAGCAATTTTTAGATGAAAAGTGCTCTGAAAAAGCTGCTGTCCCTGCAGGCACACGCCTGGCCGTCAGAGCTCTGCCATTGATCTGCTTAGGCTTTGAGTAACAGCTGATGAGAGCTTTTCTGCCCATTGCATAATATTTAACTCCACACAAGTTGTAACACCTGCCAAACGCTTCCTTTTGACAGCCTACATTCATTCCAATCAAATAATGGGCTGGGGAGAGAAAGCTATTGAAATCCGGTCAGTGGAGACAGGACATTTGGATGGAGTATTTATGCACAAGCGAGCTCAAAGGTTAAAGTTTCTATGTGAAAGAAATGATAAGGTAAGTCCACTTCAAAGCTTGTATCTGTGCTGCGAGCTACAAGATGCTTTTAGAGCTTCTGTCTGGTTTGTCCTGAGGTTAATAATCAATCTGAAGGTCCTGTTTAATAAGCTGTGCCCATAGGCCTATTCCCAGTTGATTTTCTCCAGTGGATGGAGACCTCAGCCTGCAAGATCTCTTCTACATCTAGCTGAGATCTGCATGACTTGGCTTGACTTTCTCCCAGTTCTTTCATCTGAACATTAAATTGAGACTGCCAAGCGAACTCTGAAAGCTGAGTATTAGCAAGGGTGTGTAAGTGATCCTGATTTGAGTTCTGATGCAGAAACATTTTGATGCATCTTCATATACATTTTGATGCATCTTAAATTATTTCCCTCTTACAGCCTCATCCATTTCTGTTGACAGCAGTGATAAATACTGCTCTGGAGGGTCACCAGAGCTGCTTGGCTGTAATGTAGGTGACCTCTGCCACAGGTGTTGCAAGGGGGGCAGGGAATAAGGAGAAATTGCCAGAGGAAAAGGCATTTTTCCATGGAAGTGATGGTTGAATGCCGAGGTCTTTCTGCTGATGGTGTTCCCTCCTCTCACAAGGTTTCACTAAGATAAGTCAGGACCATGCAGCAGGGAGATCTTTCATAATGGACACGATCACAAAACCAATGTAGAAACCAGGCCCCAGAGCAGGATTTAATAATGTGCAGCAAATGAGCTTTGAGGCCTTTAGTGAACAGCTGCTTATTAGCAGAGAGCTGCCCTTCCTGGGACATGGAGGTATGCTGAAACTCTGCAGGAAAATGTATCCTAACTCTGCAGTTGAGTATGTTATGAAAAGCTGCCCAAGAAGCTGAATTTAAGTTTAATTTAAGTGTAGTCTAATTCTAACAAAGCTGGGAAAAAACCACCTTGATCTTTCTAAAATACTAGAACCAATTGATCACTGATGTGTTTGAAATACTAAACTCAGATGTTTCTCTTTCTGGAGAACTGGTTAAACTGGTAAGATTGAGTAATTTTTGGCTTTATTAAGTACAGAGGCTTCAGATTGTTCCCTTCAATATTTGCAAATTATAACTTACTTATTTTTTAAGACTGCCCTTAGAATCAAATGCTGGTCGATCCTGCCAGAAGCACCAAAACCCCTGTTCTTCATACAGATTCCTGATATGTTTCTGCACTTTGAGCATGTTGAAGGGAAGTAGTTTTTCTGGGCTTTACTTTCAGGAATAGCTGAAATACCAGGACTGACTTTTCCAAAAAAAAGCCATTTCAGACTGAGGCAGATATCGACCCAAAAGGTGAATGTTTAGCAAGATCCAAAACACTGACAGCAGTTTTTTGTTAGTACTTCATAATAAATGATGCTGTGGCAGTAAAATGTGATAAACCTGGTATTTTTAAGGCATTCCAAACTCTTTTGGGTAGTCAGGGAGAAGGAGGTTTAATTACTGCATTTACTAATGAGTGGCTCAATTTAATCCCAGCCTGGCATGGGTAAGCTCCATCCCCTGACTCTTAGTAAGTGCTTTTTCCTTCCAAACAGGTATTTTTTGCATCGGTGAGATCCGGAGGAAGCAGCCAAGTGTTTTTCATGACCCTCAACAGAAACTCCATGATGAACTGGTAACAGAGGAGCACTTGGCACTCACCGCCATGGCATTATTTCTAATTTAAAGGACATTAAACACGTGGACTAACACTGTAGAGGCAGGTGCGGAGGGTGCCGAGGAACCCCCTCCCCACGCTCCCCCGGCGCCGCCAGCCCCGGGGCAGGGACTGCAGCCAGGGATGGACTTTCACGCTTGGACCCCCCGAGGTCTCCTGATTACGCTGTGTTATAGTGGGTTATGAGTTCTCCTTTATTTTATTTTATTTTATTTTTTAGTTTTACTTTTTCTTTGTCCCCTACTTTGTAAGAACGGGGAAAGAAACAGTGTCAAAAAGTCTGTTTTTAATTCTGTCTGCCTGCTAGCATCAAATATATAGTATGTTGTAAAGTTACCAATTAAATCTGGTGAGAGACAGCACAATAAATGTACCTTTTATCTTTGTGATGAAGGCCATAACCATATAGCTGGGTAATTTTAGAAATCTTTTGCCTTCACCAACATTTACATGTTGCTTTTGGCAGCAACGGCTTAACGGATTTTTAAAGAAGAGAAAAAATAATAGGTTTTTTTCCCCTCTTTTGGGAAATGGATTTTAAATGGCTAAACTACTAGCCTTAGACTAATAAAAATCAGCTACCATTTTTGTCAAGTCTGTCAATCCATATTTCTATATGGATCTTCACATAATGGTGTGTCTTGGTAGGGACAGAGGTGCCGTTTCTTGCTCTGGAGGTGCCCGCCTGCCCGGGGCTTGGCCACGGGCACCGGGACAGGGGATCGGAGGAGGAGAGGATGGAGGAGCGGTCAGAGGAGCCCCGTGCTCACCCCTGAGGGGGATTTGTGACTGCAGAGGCTCCCGGGACACTGTGGGCACCAGACACCGCTGCTGAAGCCGGCGCAGGTTGTGGGTGCTTGTTCCCCCTGAGCCCGGAGCCGGGCACTGGCGTGCGGGAGCAGCCGGCACAGGGATGGGGACCACAAAACAAGCTGCCTGTCCCCCACATTGCTGGATTGGGCTTGTAAAGAGCTTAAAAAAAATATATATATGTGTGGTTTCTTCGGCCAAGGGTCTGAATCTACTCGTTTTCCACCCCCTCCACTCCCTAGGAATTACCCAACATACAGTGAAAGACAACATCTGTGCCGAACCGTGTGTGTGTGTTTAGTTCGGGTTGAATCGTGTCCTTATAAACTCTGCTCAGTTGATTTCCGTTTTCGGTGCGTATCTGGGGTTTTCTTTCTCAGTAGCTGCAAGCATGGCCGCCTGTGGTGTTGGGGTGTCGCATAACAAGGTCTGTGTTGCTGGTTTTAACCTACCTCGTTTCGGTTGGGGTTTGTTTTTTTTGGTTTCGTTTCGTTTTATTTTTTTTCCGTTCCGCTGTCGATCACAGCGCTGTTACCTCCAGCGACATATAGAGAGCTTAACTGGCAATCTTGGTGTACTCAGTAACGATGGCTTTATTAAAAAATGATTAAATCAACAGGACTTGGTCAAACTTGAATCTTTATCAAGGGTGAGAGGTGGGGATGGGATGGGCCGGGCCACCCTCACCTGAAGCATTCTGTGGGCAGGGTGTCAGGGTTTGGTACCGCAGGGATTGCCAGCAGTGGGGCTCCAAGGATGTGGAGTTCAGGGAAAACAGGTGGGATGTGCTTTGTGGTGCTTCCTTCCAGCACCAGGCACCCTCCTGTTGGGCTGGTGCAGCCTGGGGAGTGTAGGGATGGCCACAGGATCACAATACTGGTATTCAAATCCCATCACAAACACTGATTGCCACCAGCTCTTTGTATTTTCATTGTGGTTAAAATACAAATCAAATAAAGCCCAGAGCTTTTATTGTGTTGCAAACTGATAACTGTTTTGGGGTGTTTTTTGTTCTACTTCAAGTGACAAATGTGCAGCTTTGGATGATTTCTGTTGTTACGGGTTTTTGCATACAGTGATGAAATCGCAGGCAGTCGCTGAGTTTAAACGACTCAGGTGGTTTGTGAATGTATTTTTTTTTAATCTCAGAATCATTTGAAACAAAAATCACAGAAGCCAATATTACCACAGTCTTGTCTATGGCATGTGTGTATGGAGATAACACAGAGCAAATGCTTTTCTGGTGCCAACCACAATAAAACACAAAACTTCACCATTAAGCCATGCCTTTTATGTTTGGGTAAATAAAACCTGGGGTGTTGGAGGACATGGTGGTAAAGGGGATTTTCAGGGCTTTCCCAGTCACAATGCTCTTTCTCTGAAGACTCTTGGGAAGGTGGTTTTGGAACAGGATGAGTGCAGGGAGGTGGGGCTGGTCCCTTGTGATGCTTCACAGCAGTGAGCAGTGGCCAAGGGATGTCTTGATGGACCATCACCACCTGAAACTCCTCTTCTACAAAATCAACCCATGCTTATTATAAAGACATTTCCCCTCCAGATGTTACTAGCTTTGATTAGCTTGTCTTTTGCTATAAGTAAAATGTGCTTATAGTTGATTAACGCTCTCAGAAAATACTTATTATTAGTGTTTAAAGAAATAAAACCTGCAGCTCATTTTAAAACCCTGTTTCTGGGACTTTTTACCCAGGAAAGGAAATTTGTTCAGCTGTGCAGCGCCACAGGAGAAAAAAGCAGTAATGTCTGTTCATGGAGGGGTCGCTTGAGCCTGGTGCAGATTCGATTACTTCCAGAGTTGCTATGAAATATTGTATAACTTCAGAGATGAGTCATGGTAAATGGAAGAAAAGCCCTGAGAGCTGGCATGAGGTCATGCAAGGGCTGTGGTTAGCTCCACCACCCTGGGGAGATGCTGGGTACCACTGCCAGACGAAGGATGCTCAGAGGTAAGGCTGTAGCAGTTGGGAACTGAATCTTTTCAAACCTGTTTCAGAATTATTATCAAATGGCCTTTTTCTGCAGTTGTGAGATGGTTTGGGGGTTCACACTATGTATTTTGGGGGATGCTCAAGATAACCCTGGACCCAACCCCAGAGCTGGACTGGTTGCTGGAAATGGTTGAAGTTGTGCTGCAGTTCATTGTCTCAGTGTGAACCCACCTAAGGTCTTTTCCTGCTTGTGCAACAATTTGATGCTCTGTAATTGGGGCCAGCACGAGCATCCTGTAGGGCAGCAGAGACGGAACCTGCCTTCTCCCAAAGGTGTGGGCTGGAGCTCCATGTCATATCCTGCCTGTGTCAGGGCTAAGCCACCCACCTGGGCACTGCTCTGAGAGATCCAGCAGATTCCTCAGCAATAGGGATGCACTTCCTGGCACAGGGCGCCTGTCACAGCTGCTGCTGCCCTGCACCATCCCTGTGCTGCCCTGTGCTGCAGTCGAGACCTGCAGCTGGAGAGGTTTGCTGGGTTTGCTTCCCAGTTTTTCTCTTCTGGGAGATGCTGCATCACCCAGAGCAGGGGGGTGGGAAGGGGCTCATTAACCTCTGGTATCTTTACAGCAGTGCTGTAAATGCACCGAATTCTCTCTCCTAAATGTGTTTTATCAGCCTGAGCTGCTGTCTCAGATGTGGCCCCAGCACTGCTGCCTGCCCCAGCTGATGTGCTTAGAGAGGAGAAATGAATGAACATAGTCCTGGTTTTGTGCCAGCCACTGATGTGCTACATCAGCCTGCTCTTAGAGAGCCAATCTTGCAGACCAGATCTACCTTTTTCCTATGTTTTGTTTTGGTTTATGGCATGCTTTCCTTTTTTATTTTTACTTCAAAGCTGTCTCTGAATGACCCAGAGGCAGTAAAATGGATGTGCAAATTGCCCCAGCACCTGGGGATAGCCTCAGCCCCTCTGGAATCTTTGAATTCCTTCCACTGAGGTGACAAGCATGTTCAGCTGTTCAAAAGCAGAGCCCCACCATAAACTTTAGCCCATTGCTTTTATCATGCACAGTCAGATTATCAACAGCACCAATTACACTACACACAACCTAGAGTAGGCAGTAAGTGTGGCAATTCTCCTAACATCATGCACTTTATTTTTAAATTCTTGCACTTTATTATTCAAATAAAGCATTAGCAATAATGCAGACCCTGTTTGCCAATCACCTAAACACTGCCTGGCCAGGCTCACAGCCGTGGCATGGGTCAGTGTTGCTTTGGGCTGTGCTGTGCTACTCTCTGCACCCTCTGGACTGTGATCACAACTGGGTGTCAGATGATTTAATGGGCTGGTCACTCATTCTGGTGAAGCCAGGTCTGGTTCTCTGTCCTGCAGGAATATTGTGCTTCTCTCTACCAAGCTAACCATCAGCCCTTTGGGAAGTGATTGCAGTGGGAGGAAGATTTACACACCGATCTTTCCCATCCATAAGCCTCAAGACCAGCCTAAAGCTGGCCTCTGCTAATCCCCACATCCACATCCAGCCCCCTGTTGAGAGAGCCACTGGGTCTGGAGTGGGTTAGTGCCCCTGGGAGTTCAATAGGTGCTTAAATTGCCTGGGGCCAAGTGGAGGAGTGTGCCACAGCCCAGCTGGCAGCAGCCAGGGGCTCAAAGGCAGAGCTGAGGCAGCCCAAGCAGGGAGGGTAAGAGGAGCCAGGGAAGGATGGGAAAACCCCGGGATAATTCCATGCCTTTTGCTAGCAGACCTGGTCGAGGGATACGTGGGACTTCCAGCCTTTGGCATCCAAAATTTCCATGGAAGTCGACAGGCTGCTCCTAGGGAGGTGAGTGATGTTCACCCCTGCCTCCCTGCACTGCTCCAGCTGCTCCACATCGCGTCCCCAGGAAGCTGGATTGTGGGAAGATCCTGCTCTAAGCAGCCGTGGGCAGGACGGACAGGCCACCCTGCCGTGGTATGTTGGTAGCCTTTGATCCTTCCAGTAGTCTGGGAAGAGCAAGGAGGGAAAGCATCATCCTCTGTGCCAGGCACCTGCAACAGGCTGGGGATCCCAGAGGGGTACGTGGGAATCCCGGAGGGGGACATCTGTCCTGGCAAGGATTTCACAGTGCCTGAAGGTTTCGGTCTTGGCTCAGGGCTCCCATTTGTTTTGTGATTCAAGCCTTAGCAGCCTGGTAATTGTCAAATCTGCCAGTCCCATTGTGAAGGTATTTAACTGCAATGCAAAGAAACTGCTTGTAAATGCCTGGGTATCCACACACAGCGAGCAAACAAACACCACTGGCAAAGATCTCAGCAGGAAGGACAAATATTGGGGAAAAGTAAAAAGCTCAGCCTTAGGGCCCTTCCTGTCACGGCTACACCAGCCCAAGAGGGGAATGCAGGTGTTGTGGCTGGAATCAAAGCCTGCTAAATGCAATGAACTTTCCTCCTCCAGTTAAAGTTTTACTTTACTGGAGACCAGTGCAAAGATTAGTGGTCTTACACTCATCTTTGTTGTTTTTTCTCTTGCTCTTCCTCTGTAGAAAGTACATTTTGTGCCCATGTGAAGCCTGGCTGACTGAGAGCATCATCCAATGAGTGCTGTAACTTGGCTGCCGGACCCATCAGGGGCCGATCTGGAAGATAATGGCTTTAATCAGCATTAATCACCTTCCCGGCTGACTCAGACTTTGGCACGGTCTGCTGCCGCTAAGGATGCCACTGTTCCCCCCCCCCCCCGGCCCTGCAGCTCCTCTCTGACCAAGTCAAGGACAGCCAAGCCCAAGCCAGAGAGAGACCAGCTCAGACCAGCTTGTGCAGATGTTCAAAGTTCATGAAAGCCGAGGGAGCCAAGGCAAAAATATTTGGCAGCATCAGTAGCATTGGCAGTATTTCCCAGAATCCACAATATTTGACAGTGCAGCCATCAGCTGGTGGTGCTGAAAGGCTCACTGTTTACACCATTGTAGGATTTTTAATGAAAGTCTCTTCCACTGTAATGTTCTGGTAATTTTGTTATGTTTTATGTCCATATACACACACAGCTGTCTCCTCTGATAGGTGTGTACTGGCATTAGAGCTGCCTGCTGAGGGGGCTCTGTGTATGCAGGTGTCTGTGTATGGATACACAGAGAGACCTGTGTACATCTGTGTTTATATATGGCTCTGTATGTGATATCCACACATGAATATATTTTAAGGCAGGTGCTAAGTGCTATTTAAATAAAACACTTAGTCATTTTCTAGCTGCTTTACTACTTGTGCTGGAGAGGTTTTCTTCTGCCTGATTCAGCAAGAGGACTGAGATGTGACCCAGCACAGAAGCTGAGGAAGGTGTTGAGCATCTCCAGGCTCAAGCCCCCGGCACGTCACATTTCCAACTGTTCAGCTGAGGTACAGCCCCAAACCAGCCCTGCAGCTGGATCATTTGAATTTTCCAGATCCACTCTATGTCTCCCATTGTTTTGTGTGTGTCCCAAACACGGGGATTGGTGGTGGTTGCTTTGAGCTGAGCAGTGGCCAAATAATGCGTGGAAGACTTGGGTTTCTCATTAACTCCAGAGTTGATATAGTCCCATCTCTCCAAGCACCAGCCCGTTTTCCTGCCTCCATCCCAGCTCTGCTGTCCTTCCTTCCCTGCCCAAGCCCTCACCCTGCTCTGCAGCCAGGACAGTGACTGTTCCCAGGAGAGCGGAGGAGCTGCAGGGTGGATGAGAGAAGGAAAATGCAGACAGAGAAGGTAATCATGGCTCGCCGGTATTTTTGCACTAGACTTTCTAGTGAAATTATTAGAATTTCTGCAGAACCCCAGCACTGAACGATCCCTTACCAAAACCAACCCAAAAAAAATCCCCTCCACTAATTAATTGTGCACAGGGGTGAAGGGGAAAAGGGCCAAGGGGCTAATTTTTTTATTTTTAAGAGCTCTGTTTGCTCATTGGATAACTTTAATGGTGATGGGAGGAAAAAAATTCTTTAAATAATGCTGCTGAAAAGCAACTTTTTGATGTTTTTTTCCCAGCTGTTGTGGGAAAAACATCCTCCAGGGATGGGGAATGACACACTGCTGCTGCTGCTACTTCTTGCAGTGCTGTACTGGGCAGAGCTTTGGCTCCTGCAAACTCCAGGGCCAGGATGGGCAGTGCAGCGGGGAGAACTGGACTGTCATTGTGGGGCAACACCACTCTGCCTGCCCCAGGGGCCTGATCATGCCTGTCCCCTGGGGCCTTCCTTCTCCTTTGGAGCAAGCCAACCACCTGTGCTGCTGCAGAAGCATCCCTGGATGCCACTGTCCCAGCCAGCTGGGCAGCAGGGTCCCTGGGGATAGGGGTGGGATGCAGCCCTCTCCCAGTTTTGGGCACTGCTAGGACAGTATGATGAGGTTCTTCTTTGCTTCCTGCCCCAGCACCTCACAGGAACACTGGTCCTCTCTGTCTTCACTGCGGTGTTGGGCTTCTTCCAGTATGGCTACAGCCTAGGGGTCATTAATGCCCCCCAGAGGGTAAGTTGATTGTGCATGGCCAAGGAACTACGGCTTCAGGGCAGCCAGGGCCAGTTTGTCCCTTGCAGAAGCCCTCAGGAAGACTCTGTCCCTTCCCAGGCAGCTTCTCCCACAAAACAAAACCCCCACGTCAGGGCAGTGGGTGAGAACATGGCCAGGCCCCTCTGTTGGCACTTCCCCAGGGAAAGGAGTGGGGCTCTGCACATAATGGAGCTGTCCCCGCTGCAACACAGCCCCTGTGCCCAAGCCAAGGGACTGCAGCCTCCCCCAAATCCAGCGCCAAATCCAGGCCAGCCCCGGGAGGGGGAATGCTATCTGCCTGCCCCCTGCTGGGGTCTGGGTCTTGTGGAGCGGGAGGGACCCCAAGATTTCACCCCTGCAGAGCCTGCATAGCAAATCTCCTGAGGCAGAATAGCATCCAAAAGAGGGTTTGGGGTGGTTGCAGATCTGAGCTGACAGCGTTTTTCTTCTTTACCTGTCACAGGTGATAGAAGCGCACTACGGGCGCGTGCTGGGCATTGTCCCACCAGGCATACACGCCACCAATGCCTCCAGGGAGGATGGCACCCTCCTCCAGGCTGGCACAGAGGGCACACTCCCAACCCCGACTGACATCAGCGAGGACCTCGCTGCCTCCTCACACATCCTCACCATGTACTGGTCCCTGTCCGTGTCCGTGTTTGCCGTGGGTGGCATGGTCTCCTCCTTCACCGTGGGCTGGATCGGCGACCGCCTGGGGAGGTGAGAGGCTCGTGTGTGCTGTGACTCTGTGCCTCAGCACAAACCCTGCTGATTGATTTTTCCCATAGAACCATTTCCTCACTGTGGAAATACAATTTGTGTGATTTCAGCAATTTAGGAAAAAAAGGAAAAATAACCCCCCCAACTTCCAAAATACTGTTTCAACCATCACAGAGGTTGGGCTTTTTAAAATCCTCAGTTACAAATCAGTCATTTTATTGCAACTTGAGCATTTCGGGCAGCAGCTGATGGGCAGCCTTGATTCAGTTCTGGATTTCCCCTTTTTTTTCCATGGCAAAAGGAAGAGGAGGACATTTGCATGGTACTGGATGCATGGTATTATACAGGATGTAAAGTATAATTTATAATACCAGTTTAACTACTCTGATTGTACTCTGGCCCCCATATTTTGCAGTGCCTGCTATCATTGTTTTTCCCCTGTAATACTGATTAGGTGACTCCATAGCTCCTCTAGAGTGTAGCAATGGCTGCTTTGGCTGAGCGAGGTGCCAGAGGAGCTGTGCTGCTGCTGCCTTGCAGGGTGAAAGCCATGCTGGTGGTGAACATCCTCTCCATTGCTGGGAACCTCCTCATGGGGCTGGCGAAATTTGGGCCATCCCACATCCTCATCATCTCCGGGAGAGCGGTCACGGGGCTGTACTGCGGTGAGTCCAGGCTGGGTCAGCCACTGAAAGCAGCTCCTTGGAAGTGTGCTCCAGGGCTGCAGTTCAGAGTTTCCCATAATTTTTAATCCTTCTTTTAGTTCAGATGGGGTTTCACAGGTGGGAATTTCCCTCCTCTCCCTATGTCTGCCCTTCTTGATCCAGGATCTCTCCCAGAAGTATTTGGGTTGGCTCTTTCATAGGTTCATTTTACATATCCTAGAAAGGAGCAGGTCCCTCTGTATCTCAAGGATGGGCTGCTGTAAGAGCACATCACCAGCCAGGCTGGCTTACAGGTTCCCTAGACAGAAAGCACAGGGCCACTGTGCACAGAGAGGATATAGCCTGCAAGTAATTGGGAATTACATTAGAATTAGCTTAAAAATATCAGCTCTTTATATTGATACTGAGATATATATATATATATATATGCAAATACAGTACTCTACTCTGAGGTTTCAAGGCAAGTTTTAAGAAGGCTTTTTGCCCTGTGATAACTCCTCCCAGCAGACAATCCCTGCTCTGATGTGTGTGTTCAAGTAAAAAGGGTTCCCAGTTTGGGGCTCTGAAAGCAGGGACATCCCAGCACCTTTCCAAGGTGCAGGTGGTTCCCAGCCAGGCGTGAGGGGCTTGGTGGGGTGTGGGGTGCAGCACACGGGCTCCATCCTCCCTTCCCGTTTGGGAAGTGGTTTCTGCTGGCTGCTGAGCTGTGTCTAGAAGAGGTGACAGCCACGTGTGCTCGGTGCAGGGCTCTCCTCTGGACTCGTGCCCATGTATGTCAGCGAGGTCTCTCCCACGGCCCTTCGAGGAGCGCTGGGGACACTGCACCAGCTGGCAATCGTCACAGGTATCCTCTTGAGCCAGGTAAGCAGCAACACACACATCCAGAGAGGTGTTTCAGAGAACAGGAAGACCACAGTGATCTACTGGGCTATTGTTCACCATTCCACCCCAAAATTGAAGGGGTGTGCAAACCAATCTGCTTTAATGAGGTTAAACCCCTGCCTGTTAAGGTGTCTTAACAAAGGCACCTTCTCAAGAAATAAAAAATACTTCTGCAAAAAATTTCTCCTCTCCCTGAGGAATTTTTCTCAACATCTCATCAGCATCAGGCTGGATCCTGAGCATGAGACCCCTGATAGTCAGGTTCTCAAAAATGGCTTCATCAGGGAAGCAGGGAGCCCAAAGCCCCCATCAGCATTGCCCACCGTTGCACAAGTCCCAGCTACACAGCAGGTGGGCACATAAATGTACAGAAAACAAACACATCCATTCTAGTTTTCCTCCAGCTTGTTACTTCAAAACACCATAGTGGCTTTATCTTCTCAAAACACCATAGTGGCTTTATCTTCTTAGGGTACAAAATGATCCATTTAAATATGTTTCAATTATTGCAGGTCCTTGGACTAGACTTTCTTCTGGGCAATGACGAGATGTGGCCCCTGCTCCTTGGTCTGTCTGGTGTGGCTGCCCTGCTGCAGTTCTTCCTGCTCTTACTGTGCCCTGAGAGCCCCCGATACCTTTACATCAAACTGGGGAAAGTGGAGGAAGCTAAAAAAAGTAAGAAAGACATTCTGGGCTTGTCTAGAGTTGTTTTTATACTGTACATAGTATAAAACAGAGAAGGAAAAGCCTGGCTGAGGACTCACATGTGTCTGTGGTTGCTCCACCTCATGCTCTGAGCTGCTGAGATACAAACTAGCTGTGGATCAAAAACTATTGAGAGGTTTGCATGGGACTAAGCAGCACTGCTGAGGGTTGTGGCTTGAGAGTGATGTCTCAGGGCTGTTGCAGAGCTGATGTGCTGCTGCCCCTGGCCAAGCAGATGCACCCTGTATCCTTGGATGTGCCATAGGAACCCTCAGAGCAAGAGGACACAGCTGCCCATGTGGTTGGCTTACCTTGAGTTTTGCCTAAATAGATTCTTGTCCTTACATATACAACTTATCTACCACTGAAAATAAAATGTCAATCTTTTTTTTTTCCCCCAAGATTTGAAAAGGCTTAGAGGAAACTGTGATCCAATGAAAGAGATTGAAGAGATGGAAAAGGAAAAGCAAGAAGCTGCTAGTGAAAAGAAAGTCTCCATAAGACAGCTCTTCACCTCTTCCAAGTACAGGCAGGCTGTCATTGTGGCGCTGATGGTGCAAATATCCCAGCAGTTCTCGGGAATCAACGCGGTGAGTCTCCCCAAAATGTTTGTCTCTCCAGAGGTCCATGTTGAGCAGGAAAAGGCAGCTCTGCCTCCATCCAAGCCATGAAGGGATGAAAGAAGGCTTTCCCATGGCTGCAGTGGGCTCCTGGGTCCCTGCCAAGCTGGCTGTGGGACGGCAGCAGGGGAGAAGGGTGGGAGGGGAGTCCAGCACAAAACCAGCTGGCACAGCCGGCCAATGCTGGGCCCTCCCATGACCCTCCCCCTACCCAAGTTTGTCAGCAGTTTGCTCTCTTTAATGACATCATGCTCACCCCAGAATCACTATTTCCTAGCCATTTTTAGCTAAACAACTTTTGCATGACCTCCTGGAATACCAGAAATCACCATTTGACACCCAGAAGCATTAAGGAGCACACAGGGATGCTCAGCCTACCTGGCTCTATGCTCTGTGCCCACCCTTTACCTCCTGCCCTTAACTTTCACCACAAAGGAACCACCTTATTTTTGTAGCTAAGAAAGAAAGGGGAATCATTGCAATGAGAATATTTTTAAATTAATCTAAAACTCAGTCATACTAAGATATTTGTCTTGAGTGCTCAGTGCTGGTGATCTGGATTTTAAGATTAAACAGAGACTACATAAAAGAAAACAGATTTGATGTGCAAATGCAGTAGCTCAAGAGGGGAATTTCAACAGGATTTTTAACTCCCTCAGGCTCCAATGAAATTTTCAGTTTTAATTATTATAACAAGCCGTTAAAAGTTGAAAAATTAATCATAATTAAATTACGCCACATCTCAGCCAAGCAAATGCAACACCTCCCTCATGAGAACAAAAAGTTTCACCAGCCCTGTTGCCTAATCCTTCATTCTGATGTATTCTGATAGATCTTTTACTACTCCACAAACATTTTTGAGAGAGCTGGGGTTGACCAACCAGTTTATGCAACCATCGGTGTTGGAGTGGTGAACACGGTCTTCACTGTTATCTCTGTAAGTAAATACTTCTGCCCCCTGGACTACAAAGACACATAAGGTACAGTGTGGTTTTGAAACATGATTTTATCCTGGAGCTGGGATTTGCAGTGTTGCAGGACTGACCCCAAACACCTTACAGGGAAAAAACATTCCCTGGGAAAGTTTAATGTGAAAATTCAAGCCTTGACATAGAGCATGTTGCTATTGATCAGCGCTGCTAAATGCCTCGTGAGTGGAAACTGCACCACTGTTCAGGGAAGCTCTGAAAACTCTGAATTTCCCCCCAAAATAAAAGTTGCCCTTGAGAGTGCAATTCTGCAGGTCCTATTCCCCCAGGGAGCAGGCAGGGGATGGGGGTTGTGATGGGGACACCACCAGCTCCCAGTCTGCTCTTAGCTGTTATCTGTTTTCTGTATGTACATAGCACCTGCACAAGTGACACCCAAAGGCTATTCCACAGTAATAAAAGTAATCCAGCACCTATCCTCATCCTATTTACGCAGGGCTCGCCAGCAATAAAAGGATGTTTCCACTTCCACAGACCTCCCTTCATTTGTCTCTCTCCTGAAAAGATTAACACAATTCCTATCAGCTGGCAATTAGTTTTATAATGTGGCCATTAATATAAGATCAGGAAATGCCAATCCTATTTCCCTCATATCTCTCTAGAGATTTAGGGAGTAAATGACTTTCACCAACATAATGCAGGACTAGCTGCAAGGCAGAAGTACAGAGCTCCAAGAGATTTAGGACAAGAAGGAATAATTTTAAACTGACAGAGAGGAGGTTTTGATTAGATATTAGAAAGAAATTCTTGTCTGTGAGGGTGGTGAGGCACTGGCACAGAGGCTGTGGATGCCCTATCCCTGAACTGTCTGAGGCCAGGCTTGGTCTTGTGGAAGCTGTCCCTGCCTATGACAGGGGGTTGAAATTGGACATTCTTTAAGGTCCCTTTCAACCCAAACCATTCGTACTCCAGCATGTGTGAGAGAGGAGTTCTTGAAGTGAACATGCCTTAGAGAAAGTCCATCAGGGGCCCCATATCATGGAGAGGAGAAAATATGATGTTTATTGTGAAATGAGGCAGAGGGGTGTGCAGCTGCAAGAAGCCTTTCTTCAGCATGAGGGGTGTCCTGCAGTTCGATTCCCACCCCAGGGCTGTGGTACTTTCAGCCTTGGGCATTTGCTCTTTGCTTCTTTTGTCCACGAGCACTTAAAAATTACCTGCTTTTGTCAATAAATGACAGACCCTGATCAAAAGGCAGAAGCACTGACAGCTGGGTGGACCTTGGTAAGGGGAGAAGGGAGCAGAGACTCATCCTCTGCAACTTCACGTGTCAGCACATGAACTGCCTCCAGCAAAAGAGACAGTCTCTGGGAAGTGTAAATCATGGCTGTAATGGCAGGAAAGGTGGAGCTGCTGGCCTGAGGTGTCCTTTCAAGCAGAGGCCAAGGAGCAGGCAGCCTCAGAGGCTGCTGCACAGTTAGGATGAGGAGCTGAGAAGGAGCAAACTAAGCTTTCTGACTACCAGGGAAGCAAAAGGAGTCTGGGAGTGATTGGAGGAAAAATCCTGACTGCAGCTGCTACACAACTACCCCTGCCCTAGGACAGGCAAGGTGCAATGGCCCATGGTCTGACCTGAATCATGTA
The DNA here is from genome assembly GCA_013401135.1 of Cettia cetti. Classification (NCBI taxonomy): domain Eukaryota; kingdom Metazoa; phylum Chordata; class Aves; order Passeriformes; family Sylviidae; genus Cettia; species Cettia cetti. The sequence continues at coordinate 8,465 of VZUI01042243.1, read as the reverse complement.
TATTTGAAGCCTGATTTCAAACTAATGCAGACCTAGTAAGTTTTTAGTTCCAGGAAGATAAAAAAAGGGATGGAGAGAGAAAGTCCACAGTCAGCAATTCATGTGTAGGAGTGGTGGGAAGAGCCTGGAAATGAATGGGCTCTGAGTGTGTGTGCCTTTGCCCTTGGCAGGGTGACTGCTCAGTCTGGTCCCCCAGCAGCCACCAGTTTCTGACACTTGGAAACCAGCACATAAATCTCTACCACTAGAGCTAAAAGAGAAAAAGAGCAGTGTGGCAGTGGTAACAGGTTGGTTTTTGCTAATGGACCTGAATCTGAGAGTGGTGGTGCTGGACACTGAGCTCCTGCATGTGTTTCCACAGGTCTTTCTGGTGGAGAAGGCGGGCAGGCGGTCCCTGTTCCTGGCAGGTTTGATGGGCATGTTAATCAGCGCTGTGGTCATGACAGTTGGGCTCGTGCTTCTGGTAAGGATTTCTCTCCATTTTTTCCTCCCTGGTTTGAAAACAAGATCCCATCAAAGTTCAAAGCACTGGTGTGAGCCCCTGTCAAGATGAAAAAGCAAATAAGGGTGGCCTCCTTTGCTGAACACCCTGGTTATTAAAGGGTGCCATTCTGCCTCATTTTTGCTGAGCTGCAGGCAAGGAGAGGGCTCAAAGCAACAGCTGAACTGATGGCTGTGAACTCCTCCAGGCAGCAATGCTGGCACCACATGCCCAGCCAGCACCTGGCACAAAAGTTTAAAACCTTAATTATTCATGTCCAGTACCCCTCTGTCAGAATAGAAAGAAATTTCTGAAAAAGAAGCCCAAATAAAGTAATTAGCGATAATTAATGAGAGTTGCTTTGGGACTATAACACCAACCTCTTGCAGAGCCGGTTTGCCTGGATGAGCTATGTCAGCATGGTTGCAATCTTCCTCTTCGTCATCTTCTTCGAAGTGGGGCCTGGGCCCATCCCCTGGTTCATCGTAGCCGAGCTGTTCAGCCAGGGCCCGCGCCCTGCCGCCATCGCTGTCGCCGGCTTCTGCAACTGGGCCTGCAACTTCATCGTGGGAATGTGTTTCCAGTACATAGCGGTAAGAAAGCCTTCAACCACACAAATAAACGGCTGGCACGATCCCGCTGCGGGGCTCCCAAAGCAGCCCGGCAGGATGGGAATGTGCCTCCCAGATTTCCATCCCCTAGTCTGGCTGGGCACCTCAGCCAGCCAGGGTAGGAAGGGGAAGCCATCCCTGTGGTGCTGATGGTGGTGTCCTCTGTTCCCACTTTCCCACTGCAGGATCTGTGTGGACCATATGTGTTTGCAATCTTTGCGGGTCTGCTCCTCATCTTCTTCCTGTTTGCATACTTCAAAGTACCGGAGACAAAAGGAAAGTCCTTTGAGGAGATCGCAGCTGTGTTCCGCCGCAAGAAGCTCTCAGCCAAAGCCATGACTGAGCTGCAAGACCTGCGACGCAGCGAGGAGGCATAGACATCCCATGCACCCAGAAAGGAGGCACGGGGCATGCACCTCCTTCGGACACCATGGGAATAATGTTGGGCAAAAGTCTCATTTCACAAAAACCTTGCAGCTGGCAGGCCAGGAGGACCCATCCATCTGGCTGCTGCGGTTCACACCTCCCAGCCACAGGTGCTAACCTGGCTTATTACTCTGAGACACTTGGGACAACTGAGCTGCAGGAAGAGCCAGGGAAAGGACAGGAGGAGTTTGGTACATGTCCGTCTCAATGCCCTGCTGGAAGAGCTCAGTGGGACAGTGATCTTACAGACAGCATTGAGCAGGGCTCTCTCTTAGCTGAAATGAAGGAAAGAGGGGCTGGCTGATGCTGCAGCCTCATGATTTCACTTTTTTATCCCCATCTCTCTGCTTCATTCCGCTGAGTGACCTGGTATCTCTAGAATCCAACTGCTCGTGCAGTTGTGCCACCACCAGCACACAGCATTGATCACCCCAGGAGCTAAGAAAAACAGGTGGAGCAAACACCCACTTATTCTTGCTTCTACAAAGGAAGACAGTGGATCCCACCTGAACTGGTTGGGATGTACCTCCCTGGCTTTGCTATCTCTGCATTATGGAAATGTTGTCTGGTCTCATCAGGATTTCTCAATTGCAATATTTCTTTTGAGAATCTTAGGAACTGTGGCTGGGCTGATGGGCATTTTTCCTACATTTCAGCCAAACTATTTAGCTCTCTCTTTCCTCCCAGGAAGCCTCTCCTCTCCCCATTCTCGCTGCTGCTGCAGGACAAGGCACAGCACAACACTGACCACACAAAAGACCTGGGCACTCCTGGTCTCCATGTGAGGAGACCCAAGCTCTGCTGCCACCCCTTCCATAGTGTGACCATTGCCAGGGCACCTCCTTCCCCTTCTGCACTTCCTTCCCTTCCTTACATACACTGCTCAAGACCCAAAGGCTCCAGGTCCAGCCAAGAGCTCAGGCTGCCCATAGAGCAACAATTAATGATAACCAAAAGAAGAAATGGGTATTGGAAGGTTAACTGGAAGGTGCCACTTACCTAACTCCCATTTTGCATCACTTAGCATTTTGCTGGCTGGCTGTGCTTCAGCCAAGAGAGTGTGCAAGCAGGAGGTTGTGCTGTTTCCATAGCCTTGTTTGTGCTCCTTTTGCTTCTTTATGAGACATTTTTATGTGGCAGAATCAAACTCCAAGGATTTTTCTTCCTTTTTTGGGGGCATATGTTTGAGCCATTGTAAAAGTCTGCTCTCTGCTTGACTTTTAAGATTTGCATGCTCTTTGTTGTGATACCAGGTTACTTTTTAGCAAATTTCTCAGGGTAGAAACCCATTATTTATTTAGAGATGAAACAGTGGGATTGCTTGGTCACTGTGTACTCACCATGGCTGCTGGTGAAGCAGTGGCCAAAATAGAGCATCGAGCATAATGAAAAGCACAAAAGAGGCTGAGGAGGATCACACTGCTGCTAAGGGTTTGGTTTTAGGTTCATGCTCCTTTCCATGTGCCTGAACTTTTTTTCCTTTGTAGACTTTACTCTCTTGGTATTAAGACCCTACAGCAAATTCTGATCATTTCCAATTGATGGGAAGTGCAGCCACAAGGTCCACTGGCAGAAATGCCTGGCTCTGGTGTGTGCACTGAAGCAGTAAGATTGCACCAAAGGCTTTGCTGGAGTGAGTGCTGGAATTTAACTAGAGGAGAACTGGGTCAGTGCTGTCATGTGCTGCAGTGGTGGATGACCCAGGTCTGACACTGGGGCATGCAGAGCTGCTGGAACCAGAGCCCAGGCTGGGGCTGAGAAGAGAGCAGCAGAGCTGGGGCACTGCTCAGTGTTAAGCTGTCCATCTGTGTGCTGCACATAGGTCTCCCCAGGTGAAACCAACAGCCACTTCTGGAGGCTCTCCACAGTGTTTACTGTAAGTTAAATATAATGGATTATCTGAATGTACAAAAAAGAGAAAAAATAGGATTTTTGCTATCAGCATTGTTATCTAGGTCTGTTAGATAAAAGATGGATATCTATGGCGTGTGATGGCTTGTGCTGCTGTTTTTCCCCCCTCTGTACATCTCAGACAAACCTCCAGTGCCAGATGGGAGCTATTGTCCTAGCAGGACACATTTGCTCCACAGGTGACAAAAGCTGTGGAAGCCCTCAGCTAAATCCCTTTGAAACAGGTGGTCCAGAGGTGAGACTTGGGGTTGGAGGGTTCATTCCGGCAGCTGGCTTTGTGCCGGAATGAACCCTGATTGGAGGGGTGCCAGTCTCTGGCCTCAGCTGACCCCTCTGTCCACTTCACCCCACTGTGAAGCACCTCTGCTTGCACGGTGCTGGTGCAGCCTAAAACCTGGTGCTGGGGCCTCTCTAGGCACTAGAAGCAGGAGGAGCATTTGGGGAGAAGTGAGGTTCAAAGCAGATTTGCCACTGCTGAGGGCCCAGCCAGGCTGGGTTCCCTGTGATCATACAGCGGGTATGAAATTATTTCCTAAACTTCTGCTAAGTTTTGTTCTATTGTCTGAGGGGCATCAGTGACTCTGCCGGCAGCTCAGCAGTGAGGGGCCTTATTGATCAGCATTGAGCAGTCAGTCCTTGTTTTCCTGTGTCACTGGGGAATGACAATAGAAAGCCCGGTCCAGTTACTGTAGTGCAGCACATAAACCAGTTTAACAAAGCCCACGGCATTAACGTTGCCCACAGCTACAGCCCTGAACTTCCAGAAGAGCTGCCTGGGGGTTCAAAGGCACCTAAGCAAAACAAAGTGTCAGGCTGTGTTTCCCTGCAGCAGCTGCCACGTGGAAGGTAAGGGAGTTTTCTTCTTCTAGCCTGGGACAGGACAAGCAGAGTAAGGCACTGCTGGCTCTTTGTCCTCCCCATGGCTGCAGTGAGGGATCAAGCTGGGCTTTACTATCACAAGATCACTTTAACCATATGCCAGTGCAGGATGGGGTCATTAGAGTTAGTTAAACCTGACAATATGTTTACTTTTGTCTCGTTCCATCAGGCTGATCGTTAGGACTGTACACTTTATCTGTCCTTGCTACATGCAAGTTCCAGTTAAAACTTGTTCTTGAGACACAGCTTGTTGAATCACTATTTTTATCTCTCACCATTACAGTTTTACTAAGTTGCTAATCATTAAGAAAATTTAAAAGACCGAGTCAAACTTATTAGCTAAATGGTTGTTGCATTTTAGCAACATGCTAAATATGTTCTCATACCATGCCTGGCTAATAATGCAATATAATTAATAATCCCTGAGAAAGCATCTTGTCAGCAAGAGCTTTGACAAGTGTTTCCTAATGTGCTGAGACAACATCCATTAAGACTTTTCTGTTGTGCCAACGGTATCTAGTCTCCCACTCTCTAGGCTTAATTTTAAAATTAGTTTGACTTCCCTAATTCAATAAACTCAGGACATTTGGCCCCATTAACGCTCTCCACACTAATTTATCACAGGTTTTTCTGCCTCAGTTCAACTTGTTTTTCATCACTGAGAAGCACTACCCTCTTATCTCTGGAGTCAAACAGCTAATAATGATGGAGCTAACCCAAGTACTATATATGCAGGGACAAAGTCTTTGAGGTATGATGAATTTTCTGAGGTGTTCCATGTCCTTATCTTATACCCAAAATCTATGGGAGCTGAGGAATTCCAAAGTAGAAGAAAGCAGATCTGGATCCAGCAGAATGTGTAAGCATCAGATTAAATTTAAGGTAATGGAGTGTGTTCAAGTGTTTCACTAAATCCTGAAACAACACTGGCAAATTTTACCCAGAGGCACAGCCTGTGTATCTGTGCTGGAAGGAATCTCCTTCCCAGCACTGGGGCAATAAATCCTGGCTGCAGATCAGCAGTCCTTAAATTTTACAGGCTGTAGATACAACTGCAGAGCCGAGGCATGGGTAGTGTCCTGCGTTTTGCCTCCCTGCACTCTGTTCAGGAGAGAGAGCGGCTCCGTGACTCAAAAAGAATCGGTCCCGCAGGTGGGGTACCACTGCTCCAGCACTGTTGCAGCCCCAGGAGAAGAGAACAGCTGGAGTTACTTTGTGCTTGCTTTCTTCCCTGAGGGGAAGTTACAATTACGGTGGTTCCTGCAGGTCACAGTGTCACTGCACTGTCACTGCTTGCCTCTGATCCCCAGTGTGTGCCCAAGGTGATTCCCTGGGTATTTGGATGTGGGCCTGGCACAGGAAGCAGACGGTGAACGGCAGGAATAAAGCAGGGAGCAGAGTGGGTGCCTACAGCAAGGTCACTCCAGAGGGTCTCTGACCCCATTCCTGCCACGCAGACACACTGTACCCAGGAGCTCTGAGGGGCTGCTGAGCGTGGCACTGTCCTGCCGAGGGGGATCACTGATCCACAGCTTCTCTCACGTCCTCCTGCTCAAGGCTGCGCCCATAAGCCAGCATGAACCCTCACCCCAACAGTCAGGACACGGTGGGATCCCAGAAAAGTCAGCTCAGCAGCTGGAACAGAGACACTGCTCAGGCTGGAACAGGACTGTTTACACCACTCTGCTCATGACCTGGCATTTCTAACTGTGTGACTTGACCTTACGGCCCAGGGGTGTAAACACCATCTCCTGCCTTCCAGTGGGCCAACTGGAAACAAGGTGGGATGTTTCTGGAAACAAGGTGGGATGTTTACCCCAGCATATTCTCAAGGCTGGGCTTTGACGAGGCACTTTGGGGCATCAGACACTTCTCCAGAACATAACTGAGAACACACAACTCACTAAGTTTTAATCTTCTAAGAGTTTTCCACTCTTCACTCCTTAAAGACACAGATAGGAGAAGCAAGGCTTGATAACATCCTGAGCCTACTTGAGAGAAAAGGTGTGTGATCCAGCTGTTGCAACACTGGAAAGAAAACACCCTCAAATGTGAAAGGCCATGGTATTTTATTCACAAATATGCTTTGAAACAAATTGCTGCTCTTGTACAGAAAAGTGGGATAATCACAATAATACTATCAAGAAACACACTTTAGAAAATTAATGTTGATCCAGACAAAGGAATGAGGCCTGCAGGCAATAACTGATGGATTGGATTTCCAATGTTTTTTATTGAATATCAAGTAAAGGCTGTATTGCAATATTTGGTTTGTGTCTGAAAAAATAAATATAATCTACAGCTGTACTTCAATAAAAAGACTTGATTTAGCCCAGCAGATCTCTCAAGTAATTCAAAATGTATCTGTTAAATGTGGAAAATCAGCTAAATTTATCAACTGACACTTGAGAAAAAAAAATCATCAGTAGTGCTTAGCCCAGGCTGCTGCAGTTTGGGTTCAGAACAGTTGGTTGTTTTCTCACAAAGTGTTTTATTAGAAGATAAAAAGCCCTAGAGCATGTGCAACTTGTCACACACTTGCAGGTAAACAAACACACACTGCACATGTTAAAACACTTAACAGGATGCCCCAGATTCTGCTTATCAACTGAGACAGCAGTAAAATGGGCAGGATAACGTGCATCATCTCCAGAGCAGGCTGGGTGAGGCAGTATCCAGGGAAAGCCCAAGTAAAGGAGAGAGACGATGCTGGGGCCTCATGAAATGGCCCCATGTAAATGAGAGCCAAACTTAACTCCTTGGCTGTACTACACTCCTTGGCTGCTCCAAAAATTTGAAGTGGGATCTGTGTAACCAAGAGCAGGACCACAGGCAAACAAATCACAAAAATTAACATGGATGAAATAAAACATCTCATGGTGAAACATTTAAAAATACAACATTAAAAGTGACTTCTGTAGCTACCCCATTAGAGCACAGATGACAAAGTCAAAGTCTGAGGGCAAAAAATGTGGGACAGCACACAGCAGCCTGCAGTTGTGATTGCTGAGGCAGGTGCTGACACTGCTGCCACTGAATTCCTGCATTTTCCTGGTTTTGTTGTGTTTGTAGGGGAACTGCAGGGCAACCTGCAAAGCTGGGGCCCATCCACCAGCAGCTCCACAGGAAAGCTCCTCGTGAATTTGTTCAAAGAGCTCAAAGTATTATGACATCTGACTAGGAGGGGTTTAGTAAAAACAGTCCTTTGGCCTCTTTTTTCTCAGGACCCCAAGGTAAGTCTTCCATGGCCACAGACCTGTCCTCAGGCAGCGCAGGGAATGGTTGTTTGACAGCATGAGGGCTGTGCTATAGTTTAAAATACTTTGGATTGGAAAACCTCTTTAAAGATCATCTGTTCCAAATCCCTGCCCTGGGCACAGACATCTTTCACTAGATCAGATTGCTCTAAACCCCATCCACCTTGGCATGGAACACTTCCAAGGGTTCAGTTTTTCTGAACACGTTTTTTCCAAAGCTATCTTCTTTTCAGTTTGAAAACATTGGCCCTTGTCCTGTCACTACAGGCCCTGGGAAAAGTCTCTTCTTACACATAAGAAGAGACTTTATATATGGAAATACTGCAACAAGTTCTCCCTGGAACCTTCTCTTCTCCAGGCTGAACAACCCCCAGTTCTGACTTCCCTTACAACGGATCACCTTCATGGTCCTCCCCTGGACAACAGATCCATTTGTTCCTTATGGTGGGGACCGCAGAGCTGGCCACAGTATTCCTAATAATTCCACCATTACTGAAACATCAAATGGAAGCCCTCGGTAAGGATCTCAGCCATCTCAGTTCCTTTAGGCTGATTATAATTCTTTCAAAACGCTCGTTTGTGGTTATTTTGAGAAGGGGAACACGAGGCAGACAAAGAAGCTTTGTGTGTACAGTCATGCACGGCTCACCGGGCTTTTGCGACATTTTGGAACACACACTCCCCCCCATATTCATCTAACTCCCACCGCCGTGGCCAAGCAGCTCTCAGACACCGGGGCCGCCTCAGCCGCCCAAGATGGCGGCGGGGCGTGCGGGCTGTGGAGAGGAGGCGGTGCGCGGCGCCGCCTGGCGGCTGAGGAGCCTCCGCAGCGGCCCGAGCGCGTCCGCCTCCCGCGGGCGCCGGGGAGGGGGCGTGGCCAGCGCGCGCGGGTGGGCGGGC